>JBCEWC010013063.1:0-15367 GCA_038996855.1 Solanum aculeatissimum | reverse complement strand
ATAGGATTCTATATACTATTGTTATTCCTATTCCTATTCTTAGTAGGATCGTATTTACCTATTCCTATTCTAACAACTGTCAAATTGGAAGAGTCAATACATGTCTATGGGGGAAGATTGACTTTGATTGACAGTGTGCTTGATGTTCTACCCATATATATGATGTCTATATTTCATGCTCTTGTCAATGTGATAAAAAATGATTGATGCTTTAAGGAGTAACTTCTTCTGGCATGGCAATGGGGAGTAGAAGAAAATCCATCTAGTAAAATGGGAACATCTTCTGCCATGACATGAAAGCCTTAAATGTTGTTCTGGGCGGGGCACTTGGAGCATTGCCTACATCATATCTTGGGCTGCTATTGGGGGCTACGTCTCAGTCATATGAAAGCTGGAACAATGTGATCGAGAAATGTCAAATGAAGCCTGCTAGATGGAAATCCCAATATCTCTCTAGGGCGGCAGGTTGACCTTGATTAATTCTGTTCGGGTTGACCTTGATTAATTCTGTTCTTGATTCACTACCTACCTATGTGGTGTCAGTATTTCCAATTCCTAAGAGGGTAATCAATCGGTTGGATAAATCCGGAAGAAAATTCCTCTGGCAAGGAAACAGTGAGAAAAAAAAGGCTACAATTTGATTAAATGATAGTGGGAAAGAAGCATGGACTGTGGAGGTACGGGAATAAAGAACCTGATGAATCAGAGCAAAGCCCTTGGGATGAAATGTCTGTGGAAGTTCAATAATGAAGAACTTACCTAATAGAAGGAAGTCATTAAGACAAATTATGTAGAGGAAGACAGCTGGATGACCAAAGAGGTGATCACACCATATGGGGTCAGTGTGTGGAGATCCATCAGATCTCTGTCGGCTAAGTTTAATGCTAACATAAAGATCAAAGTAGGGAATGGAGAGAAAACAGAATTCTGGAAGGATGCTTGGCATGAGACAGGTAGGCTAGAGATTCTGTTTCCTAATATATACTTTCTAGTATCCCAGCAACAGAAGACCATAGTAGATCACTGAACTCCTTAAGGGTGGAACTTTATCTTTGGAGGACAATTAAATGACTGAGAGGTTCAGAGGGTTGTAGATTTTTTCATCAGGGGGAGGGGGAGGGTCAATACATTTTGTGGTAAGGGCAATCAGTAGGACAGTTTTAAGGTGAGTTGTGCATACAACTGGATGATCCATCCCAACACAGCCCCTAGCCGTGGAGAGGAATCTGGAAGTCAAAAATCCCACTCAAAGTGGCTTGTTTTGCCTGGTTGTTAGCCAAAGAAGTTGTAGACAACTTAGCGAAAGGGGGATATCATTATATAGATGTTCCTTTTGTGGGGAAACTGCTGAGACAGTTAACCATCTTTTTTTACACTTAAGATCACTGGCCAACTATGGAGATTATTCCTGAATCTTAAGGGTATATCATGCACCATGTCTGCCAAGATCACAGAAGCAATCCAGAGTTGGGAGGAAGCAAGCAGGAAAGTAGTCCAAGAATAGAGACAAATGGAGAATTGTCCCTGCTAGTTATGGCGTGCAATATGGAAGGAGAGGAACTCTAGAGCTTTTGATAGTTTAGAGAATAGTATGCAAAAAGTCAAACTAAATTGTTTTATGCCACTATTTGTAATCAGTTATCCTCAAATGATACTATCTCCATTATCGATGTATTGGACTCAATTTAGGGAAAGATAGTAGTATTTGAAGTACATAGCATAAATATTGACCAGTACAGTTTTAGTACCGGCTTTTGAGGAATATACAAAGTTATCAGTTACCGAAAAAAAGGGAACATATGACAAATAGCAAGATAGGGGGAATGGGAGTCAGAAATATGAGGATACATAACAAAAGCTTGATGATGAAGTCGTTGTGGAAGTTTAGTACAGAAGATAGTCAGCTATGGAAAGAAGTCATCAAAGTAAGATAATGGGAAGAGGCCAACTGGACAACAAAAAAGTGACCATTCCATATTGATGTAACAGCTGGATATCTATAAGAAACCTGTGGCCATTATTTCAGTCAAGAGTGGATTTCAAAGTTGGGAATGGTATGAAAGTGTCCTTTTGGAATGACAACTGGATTGGTCAAGCTACACTGAAACAACTCTTCCAGAACTCTGCAACTTATGCCAGCAACAAGCAGCATCAGTGGCTGACATGTGGACAGGAGAAGGATGAAATCTCAATTTAAGAAGATTTTTAAATCCTGAGCTGGAGAGAATAGCTAAATTCTACTACACTTTCCTAGTTCAATGGTATTGGTATTTCAGAAGAGGAGGAAAAGTTGGTTTGGCAGAGTGACAGTTAAGGAAATTTCTGCCTGTCAATTCTGCTTACAGGGACCTCAACTCATCCAACAATCCGGTGGGTTGTTGGCCATGGAAGATGATTTGGAAAGGTAAAATCCCAGACAAGGTAGCCTGCTGCACTTGAGTCTTGGCCAAAGAACCGGTTCTGATTTTTGAAAACTTGATCAAGAGGACTTCAACTATGCTCCCGATGCTACCTTTGTGGTGAACAAGCTGAGACAACTTTCCATTTTTTTTTGCATTGTAAAATGGAGAGATCAATTATGAAAGATTTTTATCAATCTGATGAAAATTATGTGGGTGATGGCCAGAAGCATAACAGAGGTTTTAAAATGTTGGAATAGTGATAGCAATGAAGCTAACAAGGAAAAGAGATGGAAGATTGTCCCAACATGGATTTGGTGGTTTGTTTGTGCTAAAAGGAATCAGAGATGTTTTGAGGACGAGCAATGCAACATTCAGAAGTTACCAGATGAATTGCATAGCCCTCTATTATTTTTAGTAAACAGATATGGTTAATACTCAGTAGAAACCGAAGATATCTGTGATGTTCTAAACAGTTGGTAAGTATCCAAGTAGATAGGATCCCAACTTGTAATTGGCCTTACTTTTGAGGGGGACTACACAGTTTTGGTGTAGTATACCTATTAATATTAGTATAGCTATTATCATCCTCAAAAAGAAAGAAAACAAATTACCTGGAAAGGCCACACCCCCCCCCCCCCCTGCCCCCCAGGGTATCCAAAGAAAGCTCTCTTAACTGGATTACGAAGTCTTCTATTATCTTATGATCTCATGGAAAAGGCTCTGATACTTTTCAACAAAAAACCACTAACTATTGTTTGGTTTGCTGTTGATCTGATGAGGAACATCTAATCAGCTAGTCAATTGACAATTCTAATGTGCATGCATTTCCCTACTGAGTCCACTAGGCACTTGGTGGTCTCCTTTTTGAGCTGCTTCGATAGTTCGGCGAGTTACAGAAAGTTGTTACGCAACTTTTTCTATTTTATAGTTTTAGTGCTTCATTTACATTTGGAAAATGAATTATTTCTCCAGTTGCTGATTCTTGTACCCCACTGTGTGGTAGTACACTGGGTATGCTTTTGTTGTTGTTGTTGCCGATTCTTGTGATTCACTTGATGTTTGGCTCACTTACAACGATAATGATTCACATCTGCTAAGAATTTTAAAATAATGATGTGACGCTTTATTATCGGTAAACAGGTAGATCTAGCTTATTATCCTTGATGTAACAAACCATGTCACATTATGTATTGGCTTTAGTATGTATGTAGAAGTTGTTTGGTTGTCCTTGTAATAAGTAAAGATTCAGGTAACAACTATGCAGCGGTCTAAGTCCTTTCCTTTAGGGGTTCTAACTCTTCTATATAACGCATTTCCATATGAATAGTGTTACTTTTTTCATTTCCTTGTTTTTTTTTTCTATACACATCTCTAATTGACCATACAGCCATGGTAATGCCTATTAACAGCTGTGCCAATCATATGGATGAAGCGTAGTCCTGAAGCACCTGATGTTGCTGAGATGTTAAGACTAGATAATCAACATTTCTTTATGAGTCCATTGAGAAGATCAAAATGGACTGTTTACATTTGTTCTACTTTTTGGTGTAAACAGAGTTATGTTAATGGTTCTAAAATAGTCATAGAACTTATAGAATCACTTTAGGAATAGAAAGGGATACTTTGTAAGTACTTTTTACAGCACCTTCTTGGTGCTATTTTTATAATACACTTACCTTTTCTCGATAAACTTTTCTTCATGCCTGAACCACCAGATTTGGTTGCTTTGAATAAGTTTACTTTAGACCTTTTTCCTTTGACTGAATATTGTGTATCATCCAAATGATTATAAACATTCTCCTTTCACTTTCTCCTCTCTTTTTCCTTTTCAGTTATATGAATTATTGAATTGCTACACATTTCATGTTATGCAGGGAAGTTTTACTGGACCTAGAGTAAATTGGTCAGGCTCCAGTCTTCGAACTGAGGCTACTGGCTATGGATTGGTGGAGTCTCTTTTTTTCTCCGTTTGTTTTGCATTGTTAAATACTTGTCTCATTTCCTGCCAACTAATTTGACTTGCAACTTTCAGGTTTTCTTTGCACAGCTTATACTTGCGGACATGAACAAAGAACTAAAAGGATTAAGGTACCATCCTTTCCAAATGACGAATTTCCTTGTGTGTGAAATCAGAAATATAAGGGAAAAATAGCCTAATATTTGGGGCTTATTACTGATCTTCATTAATGGCAATATCAGTGGATCTGTTTGCTATTATAAGCATACCTACATTATTAAGTGTAGCTGGCAAATGGTAAGCCTGCTGGAAGTTCATGGAGATCTTTGTCAGAAGACATGATTGGGCATCACGTAGATATTTAAACTGTCCCACTCAATTTGTCATAATTTACAGCCTTCAGCTTGAGTTCATGTATGGATCTTCCAGTCTGAATGCTAGATGGTTTCACGATCACTTGAACATTCATCAAATGGATATTAAAAGCCAGCATTTTGTCAAATCTTGTGCTTATTTTGAGAAATTATCATCTTAACAGCCTTATTAATAGTTTAAGTATACACACCATAGATCGTACTTTATTAGGTCATTATAACCTGGCCCCTCCAAGACATATATATTATGGGCTTCGAAACTTTTTGCATAGGCAAGTGTGAAAGTAGAAAAGGAAAAGCTGTTTGCTCTTGATATTTGCTGATATATGAGAATTATTTTGTCTGGCTGTTGCTATTGCATCTTGGTGTCAAAATACTGTAATGTCCATTAGCAGTTCCTCCCATCTTATTGCCTTTAATTCTGAGTTTCTTTCTTCTTATGATTATCGTTGATAAATATTTATTTTGAGCTTCATAGCTACAGATGATATGGCACATGGTGTTATTACTGGTTATCCTGACTTCAGTTTTTCCGTCTGTGATTTTGGTGATGAAGTTGACTAATAATTCCTAGGGTTTATGTGTTTTACTGTGCTGAGGCAAAAGGTTTTGTGGATTGAGTAGGATGAAGTTAATAGTTGAAAGCAGAGTCATGGGAACAATTTCAATTTAACCAATGAAAAATCTGTTTGGCCACTTCGTTTTGGGATGAAATGATCAAAAAGAGATTAAACATGACAGGAAGAACACCCACAGTAGCCTAAATTTTGAGATTGTTCACAAAACTTATTGTTCTCTTTGGCTTTGCCCCTTCTTTCTTTGAGACATGTGTGGCTTTGTAATAAATTCCTCTGGTTTACCCTTGTCTTCATGTTCAGGTGTGCAGTTAGCGGTTCAGGAAAGATTGCAATGCATGTCCTAGAGAAGCTTATTGCTTATGGGGCCGTTCCCATCACCGTATCTGGTAAACTTTCTGAATTCTTTTGGAATATTTTCAGCTTGCACTGACTACTGAGCGCAGAGACGGATCCAGTATTTGAAGTTCATGTCTTTCTATAACAATCTTAACTTAATATACAATAATAGTTGGGTTCACAGTTAAATATTTATAGGTATTTAGTGCATTTCTTAATATAAATGCAATGTTTGAGTAAGAGCTACTAGTTTCACATGCTTTAAGGTTAGATCTGGCTCTGACTGAGGTATTCATCAAAAATCTGTATTCCAATATCAATTGGTACAGTCTGCAACCTATCTTATTCAATTGAATATTATTGCTTGGCTTAGAGCTTATCAATTGGGATTACTGAGCAATCAGTCTATGCTTGTAATAGATTCTCTTCTGGAAGGTGAGAATCAGATATGATTACGCCACTTATATGGTGCAGATACATACGATACTTAAATTATTAAGTTTGCAAATTATGATTTTACAGATGCAAAGGGTTATCTGGTGGATGATGATGGATTTGATTTCTTGAAGATATCTTTCCTAAGAGACATCAAAGCTCAGCAGAGAAGCTTAAGGTTTTTTCTCTTTTGTTTTCCCAATAGCTGTGCAGACATATACCTTTAAAGTTTTGAACAAATGGCATACTTAATATTACTTATAAGTAATTTTTGCAGAGACTACTCAAAGACTTATGCTCGCTCAAAGTACTATGATGAAGCTAAGCCTTGGAGTGAAAGGTGTGATGTTGCATTTCCCTGTGCCTCACAGAATGAAATTAATCAATCTGATGCCATTAACTTGGTTAACTCTGGTTGCCGTATACTTGTAGAAGGTATTGGTCAGCATCCTGTTATAATTCTCATTTGTTTGTGATTATTGGCCATGATCCTACCTGTATAATGATTAATGAGTGGTGTAATTGGCATGTATTAATTTACCACTTTTAACTGTATTTGCCCGTTCATTTGTAGGATCCAATATGCCATGTACCGCTGAAGCAGTTGATGTTTTGAGAAAGTCTAATGTCCTAGTTGCTCCTTCTATGGCTGCTGGTGTGGGAGGGGTAGGATCTTCTGTTCTCGACTACGCTACCTGAATATGCTTCGGAAATCATTTTCTTTATGTATATAAGGATTTGAAGATTTAGCATTATAGCATTCTACTATCTTTTGCTTTATTTCAAAGTAAGCTTATGCTTCCACGTGGCACAAATACTGTCATTGGATCTTCCAACGTGGGCAAGATATAATGCCAAAGTAGGTAAGTTTGAACTCTAATATCGACCTTGTTGATGGATTGTCTTGGGAAGGCTAAGGATGAAATATCTTGGTATCAGCAATGAAAAGGGTTCATTCCTGTGAACTCGTGATGGAAATGGGAGAAGGAAGCCACATTTTCTTCATCTGATCCCAGTTTTATGTCCACACAGGAAAGAATTTCGGAGTCTGTCCTGCAGTTCACTGGCTTTCCGCGAGGGCGCGTCACATTGTTAATGTCCTCAAAAGATTCATTTCCAATTTCTTCCACTGTCTTCTTTTTACTTTATTAACTTTTCCTTTATTTATGTCTTATTTTAACGTCTCCTTTACGAGATAGAGCTTGTGAAGTAGTAGTTTATGAAGCTTGTATTAGACAGAAGTAATGAAACAACCACGAAGCACCAATTTGTATCAACAGTATATCTATGCTTCATAATATATGTGACTAGGTTTCCCATGTTTTCTTCTGTTGTAGAGTGACTTTGCTGCAACTTGATTGTATCCATTCTTAGATTGATAAAAGTTCTTACTCTCCATTGCAGGTTGTTGCTGGGGAACTTGAACTGAAAGAGTGCAATTTGAACTGGTCTCCAGAGGATTTTGAGTCTAAATTACAGGTAAACACTTGAATCTTGATGCAGACTGGAGTTTTTTCCTTTTCCTCTTGGTTGTGAGGGGAGAGGGCAACAGTTAGAGGTGTCAATGTGAAAAGAATTCTCAGTTTCTAAGTAATAATCAAGTATATGTAGTTGGAGCAAGTGCCAATCAAATAAACTTGTTATGCTTTTCCTATTTGTACTCTAGCCAACAAAATTAACGTTTACTGGAGTCAATTTTGTAAGAATATCCCTGTCTTATTCATCTTCATGCAGTATTTTATCATACTTGTTAACCTTAAGTATTCTGTAAGCCAACACTAATTCTCAAAATGAGGTTCTATATAGTAGCAGGCTAGCAGCATCATTTTTCCTGCAGGTGCTTCTTTTGTCTGATTTCCATTTTGATGCAAATGTCATACCTGGTTAGTGAAGTTGGATCTCTTGCTTTCTGCAGGAGGCTATGAAACAGACTTATCAGAGAGCCCTAAAAGCAGCTACTGATTTTGGTTATCAAAAGGAAAGTCCGGAGTAAGTTTCTAAAACTAACACAACAAAAGATTTGCATGGGCAGTTGTACACATTCTTGCAGATTTAGTACATAGATGCATTCAGTAATCATATTAAACGGTTAGAAGGAAATTGTTCCCATGATAGGTGTTGCCTGAATTTATATTTTCCTATTCAAATGTGCTCAATTCAAGAGGTTTTTGTCTCCTAATATTTGCAGGGCATTGGTCCATGGAGCAGTGATCTCTGCATTCCTAACTATCGCCAATAGTATGGTGGACCAAGGATGTGTATAAAATTGCAGATTTTTCTTGATGTATCTTCATATCATATCGAAATTACATTTTCATTTGGCTTCAATAACGAAGAAAGAGTGTCGTTGGTTCCATACCATCGTCGGGCTACTTTCATGATCTTGCACAGTGCTTGGCAGTGTAGATGGTGAGAGGAATACATCTTTATCATCCTTGTAACGTTCATGTATTATGTAGGTGTGCTATGTCAAAAACTCTGATAGGATACACTTCATTATCGTTAGCTAGGTTATAATGTTAGCTGGTAAAATACAAAAGAAATTGTGAAAGCAAAACATTTGTATTGTTGATTTGATGGGCTTAGCTTTCAGCAATGAAATCCTTATAACTTTAGACTTCAATAAACCTTTTCGAAGTTAAAATGCAAAATATTTTTGACAACCAGACACCCATAGTCGACTGCATTTTAATTTACCAAGAAAAAAGGAAATATGCTTTCATTATTCATGTTCTTGGATAAGAATCATGATTTACCAATATCAAAATTTTGCAATGCACGTTCATTTCTTTCCCAAGAATAAGGGAGAAAGATGAAGAGGACAAACAAAAGAAGATATTCCCTGTTAGCTTTCTCTTTTGTCTGTGATGTTTGATGACAAATTGCGGTAACTTCAAAAGAGGAAATGCCCTTAGAAGATTCTATTAGAAGTAGGAAATTCTTCAACAAGAGAAAAGGAGATCCAAATACAGCTAACCTACCTTTAATATGAAATCTATCACTGCCCTGAGCACCTCTGACCGATAACTCAAAGAAGTATCAAAGCCATAGAAAAAAGATATAAAAGAGAATTATCTCAGGCTAAACTTTATTTAGGATATCGGAGCTGAGTGGAGGTAAAAATATGTAGGTGATTTTTTTGTACTAGTTTCTGAACACGTGTGTTGCACGTGTATCTAAGGCTATTTAGTATAAATATATTAAAATCATTTAAATAATTTTAGACTAATATTGCAACACATAATAATATTAGTATTATGATATATTTGAAATAATTAATATATTAGTTAAATATCAAAAATATCAATTATTTTTTAAGTGAATGGATGCAGAATATAATGTGTATGTAGTTTATAGGGTTTGCATATTAAAAGTATTTGTTTAAACTCATATTCTACTTCCTCCGTTCATCTTTACTTGTCCCTTATACTATTTTGGAATATCCAACAATATTTGTCCACTTTATGAAATCAAGAGATAATTTTACATTTAGTTCCTAATTTACCCTTATCATTAATTATAGTCATTCCCCTATTACATTTTTCAAGACATTGTATTTATTATATTCAAAAGGTAATTTGGTAAAATTATTCTATCATTTACTACTTCTTAATTTTTGTGTCACGTCAATAGGGAACAAGTAAAGATGGACGGATGAAGTATTTCATTTTCACTTCGCAATTAAAAATGATAACATAGAACACAAAATCAAAGGAATTTTAGATACATATGTTTTGTTAATTATCTATGTGATCATTGAAGTTATCCTAAAGTAATAATCTAAACAAACTATATACATATCATCAATTTTCTTTAGTCGTATTTTCCCTTCACGAATCATGATGTTTGGGTTGATGGAGGAAAGTAATGCAAAATTGCAAAGGAATCTATGGAAGAAAATCCAAAAAAAAATAAAATACATTCATGGACAATTTTTGCTTGCTCACGCATGGTGGAATCTCAAAGGTATAAAATTCTTTTAATCCTTTCATCATAAATAAAAATATTTAATGACCATTAATAGGGAATAGAAAGAGGTCCGGATTATGAATATGAGTGTTTTTTTAATCATAAAACGGTTAAATATTAAATAGGAATATCACCAATTCATTAGCCTATAATTATACTAGGTGCAATTTCACTATATAGTCATATGAAGAGTTTGGCATTAACAATTATTTTACATTTATTATACATATTGAAATATAAACAATATTTACTATTTAACAATTATATATATATATATATATATACTAGATTTATTGCACGTGTGTTGCACGTGTATGCCTAATGTTGAGATTTAGATAACTAAAAAATGGTATCCATATTATATTTTATCAAACTATTGAAAAGGCAATGTTGAGGATACATAACAGAGACACACCAAATATAAGTTTGTGAATAATACTCCATTATGCCCAACTAATTGGTTGCTTTTCAGTGTTTTTTTTTTTGGTATTTGATTGTTGGATCGTAGATTTTTTGGATGACATTTTCAAAGTTTCTTATTAGTTTGACATATCCATTGTCGCATGCGTTTAATCTAAAATTTAAGTAATTTTATTGAGCTGAATTAACATTTGAAACTTTTATTTACGTTGAGTCTACATGCCACCAACAACAACGCTACAAAAATAGAGAAGAGGCAAAATACACGGCTACAAAATCAAATAGAACAATTCATCATACCTATAACAAACAGTGAGTCATCCTAGTTGAAATATAACATTGTCAATCACAAATCTTCAACATTAATGTTTGTTTCCACAACAAAGAATTCACCACAACTAGAAACGGAACATTAAAAGAAATTCACCTTGACCTGTATATTTTTTTCGATGTACCCGTCGAAGCTCTATTCCGCACTGTCCCTACATGTCCCGTCCCACTGTCATTCCTAAATTAGAGAGTTTTTTTGAGTGGATATAAGTTGTAATATAGGTGATTGAACAGTTGTAAATTTTCTATGAATATTAGCAAAAAAGTAATTAAGAGGAAAATTACAAACCATTAATGTAAGTGAGCAATTTTACAAAAGTCAATTTCAACGTGAAAATTTTGTGCACAAAGAGAAAACAAATAACACACCGTAAAAGAAGGCCAAACAACACACTGACATAGAAGAAGTTTAGATTTCATAATGCAAGTTTTTTTGATAGTACGACAGTTAAATTAGAATGTATTTGATTGTTGATATCGGTTGAATATAGATAACTAAACAATTGTTAATTCTATATAAATAGGAGGAAAAAGTAATTAGGTGGAAACTTACCTCACGTTAAAGGAAGCATCTTCCTCTGTAAAAGCAACAACAGAAGCATTCGTTTTTGTCACGGCTCAAAATGAGCCGCGAGTGGCACCCACACTTACCCTCTTAAGTGGACGAACTAATGATATAAATCTCAACCTACATTAGTTCTTCAACTTATGAAATACAATAGTAATACGGAAGCTCAAATTACAAAAGAAAGAAATAACAAAACCCTCTAAGTCTATTACACAACGTTCTCCAAAACATGAAAGTCATCACATCAAAGACATCTAATCTCAAATACTAAGTCTAAGAGTAGCAACATCAAAATAGGTAAATAAAATAATTTATGTCCGAAAACTAAGGATATCATGTCATAACTGATAGAATCCAACACGAGTTAGAAGGTTAGCTCACCCTGAAATCTGATATACCGACGATTGGCTAGAGTTGAGGGCGAGTCAAAGTTAATGGAACACTCGCTGCACTCCACAAAATTAAAACAATGAAAAATACAAGTAGGAGTCAGTACGAGCCACATGTACTGAATAGGTATCATTGACCGACTCCAAATAGAAATCAATATACACAAGTAATAACAATAAATCAACAATAGCACTTAACATTGGTAAGCAACAAACAACAAGTATAAGTGACAACACAATGAAACAAGTATATAATCAGACAGCAATATCAAGAACAAATGTGAGGACTCAGGCCTCCACACCACACTTTCTTTGGGAGATGAGTTATTTGAGATTGAGTATTTTAAATCACTTCAATATGTTTTCCTTTAATATTATCATGTCGGAACGTGGCATCCGATCCCATAATACCGTGTTGGAATGTGACACCCAATCCAATTATATCATGTCAAAATGTGACACCCAATCCCATAATACCATGTCAGAATGTGACACCCGATCCAATTATATTATGTCGAAACGTGACACCCGATCCCATAATACCATGTCGGATGTGACACCCGATCCAATTATATCATGTCAGAACGTGACACCCAATTCCATAATATTCGTGTCGGAACGTGACACCCGATCCAATTATACCATGTCAGAACGTGACACCCGATCCAATTATATTTAATTCATCACTCTTTATCATTACTTTTCACTTCATTAATAATTTTTCATCAAGTCTTCTTTATTCAAGGCATCACTTTGATAAGATTAGTTCAAGATTATGGATTTCATGACCTTGGGATTTCAGACCAATTACAACAATATATCAATCATGTAAACAACATTGATTAAATGCACAGAAAACTTCACAACATCACTTAATGAATATCAATTACTAATAAGAGTCTCTCTAATACATAGAATAAACCATAACCTAAACCTCAAACTGAAGAACTGAAGCCAAGCTAGTCAATTCAACAATGTTTTTCCTTCCTTCAATACCTCAAAACTTGTCGAATCTATCAAATATATAATCTCTATAAGAGTATGAACCGAATGACACCCATATTGCTATATGTTTAGCCTAGGCTTAAAAACTCACCCAAATCTATAATCAAGTTCCTAAATTTCAAGTCTAGGTTTAAATCTTAATTCCTCCAACTAACATAACTCTACTGATATTTAGATAATACACTCCACATAATATTTAATTATCTATCTCAATATATCAAACTTAATTTATAATGGGATGATTAAAAGAATAAATAAAAAATAATAATAATAATAAAAACTGAAATCACTGCGGATGAAATCAAAATTGCAACCAAGTTATATGTCAATTCACTAATGAATACGCATTATCACTATATTTTTAAGTAAAAGGCCACTAACTCACTAACTTGGAATTTTTAATGGAGAGCCTCCACTATGTCGTCCGTCCATCGCATCCAAACCCTCTCCGGCTTTTTTCTTTCTTCAACTTATTATGTATTAAAAGTGAAAAATTCTACTAGTTATTTTTAATAAATATAAGATAATTAGTACAGATTTTTAAATAAATACTCATTTTAGTCCATAAATTAAATTAATTACGTAAAGTTATCCCTCAACTAAATAACAAAAATTATCAAATAGTGCAAAAAGCCCCTTTAAATTTTATAAGACAAATCTTTTAGAACATATGAAACTCTATATCTCAAAACGGTTTAACGAATTGAGAGAATAAGCTACACCAGTAGTCTGAGATATCTGAATGTAGAGGGAAAAACAAAGTAATTATAAGTAGGAACACATTATTATTATCGCGATTTCTAAGAAGAAAAATTAAGAACTTAATATCTTACGTCAAAGGTGAAGATATAGTAATAACATTGTGTTTGTTGGAACCAAATGTACTGGCATTTGCCTTCCTTTCCCTTTATCATCCTCGTTCCCAAAACATTGATTTGCGTTAGTGAGACCCCAGTCTCTCGATACTGCAATATAAGTTTATGTTTTATGTACCGATAGTGCAAAATTAAACTATTTTACATAATTAAAGAGGTTGATCGTCATTTACTTGAGGTAATACAAAGTCATATGGAGATAGAGCAGCAACAAAAGCAATGTTGATGGCTTCTTCACCAAAAGAGGTTACATAGAAGGAAATCCTCCCTTGCCTTTGTGGTTCATAAGGTAGGTGTCCAGTGTCTTCAGAGTAACCATGGCACTATACACAGTGACGGTTCCAGGATTTTCTTTAAAGTAGTTCAAAATTTTAAGATGTAGACATATGAACTAATCGAACTGGGTTCGACATCTATTATATATGGATAAAAAATTATTTTTATCATATAAAAATAGTATAATTTTTCACCGTTGAGTACTATGTGGCTCTGCAACTGACTGTACATGTTTACTACTACTTCTTCTCCTAACTAATTTAAATAAATTAGGCATGTATGCAACAATGATAAGATAAAAGGACTATTTTATTAGTACGATTAAAGATCCAATTGTGGAACTTAACGTATACCTGGTCATGTATGATATTAGAAATTAGAGAGCCATCATCATTTTGAACTCGATAACATGGTAATCTCTTATCCGATGCTTCTGAGATGAACTTTATCTGTGATGTTTAAGGGAATTTTTCCACCTGAAAAATTTGAATCTTGCATGAATGTTCAATCAATATCATACATAATTAAATTTATATCTTTAATATGTCACCATTAATTTAATGTACTTACCACACGTTAAAGGCAATGTTTTCTGAATGTGAAATTTTTTCATATTATTGACTTTTTTTATAACAATATCTAATCCTGATGTTATGTTGGTATACGAAGATTTGAACTCCCTTGATAACACTATAAATGTTTCATAGGGTTTATATCATTTTTCAACAAATAAACTACTAATTTAGAGTCACATTTACTGGACTAAAAAAAAAAAGAGAAAATAATTGACATGTATGACTTAATGAAATGCAATACTCTAACAAAGTATGAGACCTATTTAATTCCACTAAGAGCATTCTTACTATTTATTTGAAGTATTTTTATAACTTTCTATTCTACTGCAAATGTAATAAAGCAGTCTACATTAATCTCATACTCATGAAATTCAATGTAGAAAATATCAAAGAATAAATCTTTGTGTGCTTTTATGTATCTTTGTCTAAGAATTCTTTCAATAATAATTCACTTTTTCACACTATCAGTTGGATTCATGTTAAGTAGACACGTTTTGAATTCTATGTAGGAATAATCAACCATATACAACTAAAACCAGAAAGAAGTTTCTATTTTTTCTATTGAGCCCGGTCAGTAAAATATTTGAACCGAAATAAACAAGTATTCTATTTTATTTAGTGGTTGTATGGGAAGACTTAATCCTTTTACCCAAGCAACGGGCCTGTCAGGATCTTATACATACTTAAGTTGAGCCCATATGTTTAGCGGTTCTAACTGTGAAGATTCACGCCCTTTTAATCAACTTTTGGGCTTTTAGATTCACAGCTGGCTAAACATAGTCACTAAGACAAAGCCAACAGAAGTAGTGCAAGATCCGCCAGTGCCACCATCTCGGAACCAAGCCAAAAAATATTAACAGAATACTGACATTTTGATA
>JBCEWC010013062.1:0-15369 GCA_038996855.1 Solanum aculeatissimum | reverse complement strand
TATAGTTGAATTCCTATTTTTCCGTTCCCTTAGATATTATTGTTATGTGCTATGCGAAATCATGTTATCCCAATAAAAAAAAAAGTCCCCAATTCCCTAGAATTTATGTGTTATGTGTTTATTTTTTCGCGCTTCCGAACCGATGATGAGTGCAATGATGCTATGATGGCTTGATCGAGGACTTTCGGGTTCTCCTTCGTCATGTCACATCTAGGCCCCCTATCCGGGTCGTGACATAGAATCATATTTTCGTATGAAACAGAGCTCTATCAATTAATTCCACCATTACCATAGTGTGCGCCTCATCAAAATACAAAAAATAAACCCAAATTTTACCAAAATCATACTTAAAACAGACAAGAAATTACATGTCAAATTTCTAAAAAATCACCATGTTACCAGGAAGGAAAATAATGAATATCACCTCAAGCAGCGCACCGAAAGATAATTCCAAAACTCCCATGATGTTCATCTTGGAAAACTATAGTTACCTTTTTGAATTGCCAAATTGGATAACAAATAAAGGAGATATCTTTGTTCGAAGGTTGGTGTTTGTCATTGATGTTTCTGGAAAATTTCCTAGCATTTAAAGTCAATTTACCCCTTCTTTTTCTTTTTGCACCATCTTCCACAAGGTAGGACCTCATTTATCCAGGTCGGCGCCGCCTTTTAATTTTCAACAACTGCTCAAACTTAATTTCAATGCTCCGTTTCATCTGAAGTCAAAAAAACATAATCTATACATGAGATCTTATCGGAAATGGAATTTTGGACTCAATGGTGTAGTCGAAATTCCCATTGGAGGTCGCTCCATACTAATGTGGGTCCCACTTCCCAATATCAAAATTTATCGAAAGGACCAAAACACACCCTGAAGCCCCAGAAATGGAACAAAAGGTCCTCCTAGACCAAACTCGATGTTTCGGATCAAACAGTGTGGTCAAAATTTCCATTTGGGGCAAGTTTTCCAAGAACATTAACTACAGTCAACTATTGACCTATTTTGGAGGCTAAATTTGTAAAACTCGATAAAATTACACCGAATATGCTCCTAGTCTAATTTGGCCACTCCGGAGCTAATGGAATCATCAGAATTTTTCTTGGAGGCTATTTACTAGGACTTTATCTGAAAATTTATTTTATTGTCATAATCTTCCGTTTAACTTGAAACACTAAATAAATGTCAAACAATTCTCCTAATGACCAAACAATTAGTGTCAATAACTCACAAATAGCCTGCGATTACTATGTAAATGCTCAAACTGAAAAAACATTTGTGAAACCACATAAATGACCTGTAGGGTTATTGTAACATCTCCCACTAAAAGAACTTTCGTCCGTGAAAGTAAGAATGAGGATGTACCTGAAGATTTCAATTTGAACCACATAGGGATCCTAACCGTGGACTCATAGTAGACAGTGAATATAACAGACATAAGAATTCTCGGCGTCAAACAACAATTCTGGTAATCTCAACTAATCAGAGGCATAATAATTTATCGGTACGTGATATAAAATCAGTGTAACAATCTTCAAAGGGACCCTCAAAGATTAAACATTTTTCCCATCGACTCATTGTAACAGGCTAGATATACGTACCCTCAACGCACCAATAGGCATCCGAATAATCAAAATCACCCATAACTATAGCCATATTCCCCCTATACAAACTTTACCCTGTTTCCTATTTCCTTATACAAGCAATCCTCCAAACCTAACCCCAGGTTGCTTCCCAGCTAATTGATGCTAACAACATTATAGGCAATAGCTAATGTAATCATATTCTGCCACAGGGATTGTAGCCTCCTTTCCTTCATTGTTCAGTTAGTCAGTCGCCACAACAATAGTAATCATAAGTGGGCTAAGTAGTAAGCACACCATTCTAATATAATTATATATTGATTTAACAATCATCATTAGCTTCAACATAATAATAGATACTCTAGAATATAATAGACAATCGACTCACTAGTCACCAATATTCTCAACAACAGAGAGATATTCAAAAATCTTACAGATACTCAATATATTAATCACCGGCAGACTCTTTATATATTCTTTCGCATACAAGTATGTGTCATATTTTCAGTCACAATCCTCAGCAGATACCACCATTGCATCCCAACAAAAGTACCACGAGCAAGGAACATAAAACAATACCAATCAAATACCTTTCAGCCCCAAAATTAGATAATTAGAATTACACAAATTAATATTATATACCTCATATCCAGGCTCAATAGCTTAACCCAACGAATATAGCCTCAACCGACCAAGATCCAATAATTTTAGCATCTAACTGGTCAATCACAACAATACAACACTTAGTAGATCAACTCTAGCAAGTAGGGCCCTCAAAAGTCCAGCATAATAAATGTGACCCGTCCACATAAGTCATCAACTTAGTCTAAAAGACATACCTAGGGACTTTTTATATTATTATTAAGCAGACCTAACCCAAGGATCTCACCCCTCGTGGCGGTCAGGGGATGACCAACACCCCCATATCCTTAACATTAATATAAAAGCAAAAGTACAAATAGAGAGGGAGATAAACCTTACCTCCACCCTATGGTGGTTCATAAGTCGGCCATCCTACTAAGGTCGACCAACTCACCCCCATTTACAAAAACGGAATGCAAACAAAACATCTAAGACCTATGAGAGAACTCCTCTCAATACAATCAACACTAGAAAAGCAATAAATAAGGGAGACTCTCCCTTTACAATAATTAAAATAAAAGAAAAACTACACTACACCTAGATCTTCAAGTCAGCTATGATCCCCGCGAAGACATATCCAAAGTGAAGATCCAGTACAAAAGCAAAAATTCAAGGTGGAGTTTTATCCTCTTTTGTTTCTTTCTCCTGAAGGTAGCTAAGCCAATTTTATCCGTCATATAGTAAGCCCTAGCTTCCTTGGGGAGTTGCTGAATGTTGGAAAATTTTTTGGGAATCATAATAGTTTCCCTATGCTTGGAAAAAACATCAATAACAACATTTGCTTCTCTGAAGATGTGCCTACAATGGAACTGTTGGAACTGACTGATGGTGAAGTGCAATTTATAGAGGAGTTGATAGTGGACCAAGGATGATTAGCTTGATGTGAGATCCATTTTACAGATAACTCAGAATCCATTTATAAAAGAACTCTTCTCTAGCCCAACAAGAGACATAAATTCAAACTAAACAAAGTTGTCTTTAATTCAGCTTGATTATTAGTTCCTTCACCCACATGAAAAGAGAAGGCAAAAATCAGATCACCCTTATAATCTCTACATACTCCACCAGCTCCCATGTTGCTTGGGTTGTCAATTGTGCTACCATTAGTTTTCAAGGTAACCCAATCAGAATTGGGAGGCTGCCAACACACCTGGATCACCCTAGTCTCATGAGAACAACCTTCAACCATAGAAATAAACTCCTTCCAGTTGTTAGGCATTTTAATATAAGGATAAGTAGTAATAAGGAGGTTAAAAGTATCTTTAAAAATAGAATATTTCACCCTTGAAATGTTAGAAGATTTGCCCCCATATTTGCTAGCATATCAATTTTTTAAAGATTCTAACACACAAATATAGGGATAGCTTGGAGAACTAAATTATGAGCACCATTACTACCTTTGCAGGACCACCATTTCATAATTAAATTCCTGAGGTGAGGTTGATTCTGTCAATACCAAAAGAAGCACCAAAGAACTCCCAGATATGTCTAGCAAAGTGACCTGAGACAAATGTATGCTCTATGGTGTCTAGACCTGGTTGATAACAACAATAATCATTAGAGGATTTCTGGCCAAAACTGATGAGTTTCTCAATGGTAGGCAATTTCCCTCTTAGAGTCCTCTACAAGTGAAAAGAATACTTAAAAGGAATAAATTTATTCCAGGTGTGAGAATTAATCTGAGTCTTATCCCTCTTCTTGTAGATCAAATTCCAAGTTGAGGAACAGGTGAACTTACCATCACTAGTGAGCTTACAAATTGTTTTATCTGGATTGTTATCTTGAAATTGAAACTGATGGGCAAGAATATTAGGAATAAGTTGTGGAGGAGCAACTTGAATGATCATATTAATATCCTAGTGACCCTGATTTAGGAAGGCAGCCACCCTAATGTTATTGAACCTAGAGATACCAGTACTGTGGTGTGCCAAAAGTCCAATACCCAACCAATCATCCCACAAAAAATAACCAGAACCAGAACAAAGTTGCCATTGAATATGAGGCTCCATTTTAAGCCTGTTCTTCAGCATATTCTTCCACACAAGTGACTGGCCAGTGTTCACATTTACTTATTATGGGATTAGCTCTTTGGAAATATTTTTCCATAAGGAAGTCATCCCAAAGAGTCTTTTTTGGTTCTAAAAACCCACCAATGCTTAAACTGTAGAGAAACGGCAACATCATTCAGCATTCTTACATCTATGCCACCTTCATCATAAGGATAACTAAGATTCTTCTATGAGGCCCGGTGATACTTCTTCCTATCATCCTTCCATCCCTAAAAAATTTCATCTATAAGGGAATGAATCTGGTTGAGAGTAGTTCTAGAAGGGAAACAACTTACAGGAGGTGAATAGGGAGAGATTGGAGTACATGTTTCACAAGGACAACCCTACCACCATAAGAGAGAAACTTAGTTTTCCAACCTATTATTTTGTTTAGCACTTTAGAAACCTGGTTTGAGTAGCAAATGATCCTTTGCCTTCCAATATAAATTGGACATCCAAGATAAGTAAGAGGGCTACTTTTCTATTTGAAACCAGTCACTCTTTTAATCCTCCTGACAGTAGCATCAAAAGCACAGGGAGGAACCATAAAGTGTCTCTTATTTTTGTTGATAAGTTGACCAAACACTTCCTCATAGGTAGTCAAGGTTTGCATAATCAGATTGAGAGATCTACTTTTTCTAGATGTGAAAATGATCACATTATCAGCAAAACTAAGATGACTGGCCTGAGGACCATTAGGATCCATAAAGAAACCATGATATCGAGGATAAAATTTGAGCATGTTTAACAACCTGGACAACAATTCATCCCCCAAAATGGAAAGAGCATGAGAGAGGGGGTCCCCCTATTTAAGACCTCTGGTAGAATGAAAGAAGCCATGCCTAGCTCCATTTACAATTACTAAGTACCAGTTGTTACACATAACCCTCCAAGCCATATCAATAAAAGACTCACCAAACCCCATACTTCTAAGAACCAGGCAGGTGTAAGGCCAAGACACTTTGTCATAGGCTTTGACCAAGACACTTTGTCATAGGCTCTGACCAAGTCAAGCTTAAGAACAACATTACCACTTTCATTAGGCTTCTTGATCTGATGAATAATTTCCTGAGCAAGCATAATGTTCTCATAAATACTCTTTTTCTTAACAAATCTTGATTGGTTAAGAGAAATAGGATTGGGAAGAATAGAAGCAAGTTTGAGACAAAGGACCTTAGAAATGATCTTATTGGTAAAAGTACTAAGACTAATAGGTCTAAAGTCTGAAATTTTATTACCAAGGTTTACTTTTGGGAGTAAAACCAAACATGTATGGGAGATATTTAGTGATGTAATGGCCATAAAAGAAGGCATGAATGACAGCTAGGAGATCCCTCTTGATGATATCCCGACAAACATGGAAAAATTCTCATTAAAACCATCAAGCCCTACAGCAGAGTCAGGATTCATAGAGAACACCACTGTTTTAACCTCATCCATGGTTGGCATACCCTGAAGAGAAACATTCTGATCCACAGTTACCATGTTGGGAATGAACTAAAGAGTTAGATCCTGGATGTACTTTTCCTCACTAGTAAACATTTTCTGAAAAAAAATAATTACTAGCAGCCAGAGCAACCTGATCATTACCCTAAACCCAATTATCATCCTCATCTATGATCCTGTGAATGTATAACCTTTTCCTTCTACCATTGATCAAAGCATGGAAGTAACTAGAATTAACTTCTCCCTGCTGAAACCACTGGAGTTGAGTCTTTTCTTTGAGAATGGACTGCTTAAGTTTAAGGTATTTGATGTAGTTAGCATTGATGGCATAAAGAGCAGTCCTATTATCTGCAAAATTGTTGAGGATCAAATCTTCTTCAGCATATCTAGCTTTTCCTCAAACTCCTTAACCTTGATAAAGATATCACCAAATTTAGCCTTGGACTAATTGCTAAGAGTTTAAGACACCCTTTTAAGCTTCTAGTGAAACCTCCACATGGGGCCTTCTTTAACCTCCATTTTCCAATAGTTGGAAATTGTATCTATGAATGAAGGTTGCTCAATCCAACAATTTAAAAACTTAAATACCTGATAGGAGTAGCCTTACTATCAGTCATCTCAAGAAAAAGAGGACAATGATCTGATCCAGTGCTAGGAAGGTGAGAAATAGAAGATTGAGGCATGAAGTTTAACAAATGTTTATTAACGATATCTCTGTCTAACCTCTTCCAAATCATAGAACCAATGCCCCTCTTATTAAACCAGGTATATCTCTGCCCAACCAAACCAAGTTCTGACAAATCACAAGCCTCAATAATAGAAATAAATTCAAAACTCTTCTTCATGTTGTAAGGAAGACCTCCCAGTTTTCCTCAGGACATGAAATCACATTGAAATCTCCCACAGCACACCAAGGCATATCTGTGTTGGAATAAGTTAACATGTTGTCCCAAAGAGGTCTCCTAAGAGCATCCTTGCACTTGGTATAAACAAAGGTAATAAAAAAAAGGCTTTGGCCACATAACATGGTTGATCTTACAAGTAATGTGTTGCTCCTCATTCTATAGAACTCTACAACTTACACCCTTAGTCCAGAAGATCCAAATCTTACCATTGGGGTTATGAATAGCCCTATCCATGTTGAAATAAAGTCTAAATCTATGGAGATGAGAACTATCAAAAAAAAGGCTCAAGAATGGAGACAAGATCAATGTGGTGAATGGCTTTCAGAGACTTCATTATGTCCATGGCTTCTTGGGTATTAATACCTCCCACATTCCAAATAATGTTATTAATCATTTAAACTTAGAACCTTGTAGCCTAGTGATAGGTCTACTAATAGAAGAAGAATTAGTATGGTTGTTTTTCTTAGAGTTGAGATTGGAGTGTTGAATACCCCTTGGAGATAAACGTTGCTCCTAAGAAACCTGGTAAACCTCCTTCTCAATTCTACCACTAGGGGGGCTGAAAGACATAATTAATTATTCACTGACAGCATCATCATCACAATCTTCATTATTCACAACAAGTTGCTTGTGTCTGTCCACTTTATCCTCAAAGTTAATAACCCCATACTCTTCTATCTCAACATGATCAGTAGGAATGGAATTAAAAACTTCTCCACATCTTGTATTAGTCTGAATAAGGGAATATTTATCCAAAGGAGTGAACTCTTGTACAGCAGGATTCTCCACCAAAATAAATAGCTTGCAAGTGCTACCATCAGCATATTTGTCAAGTTGAGTAGATTCAGAAGTCACAAGGTTATTTTGATCCTCAATTTTTTTCTTCAAGGCATCCCTTTGTTTTTTACTAAGTTTATTCCTCTTAGCCTTGGATCTAGTAAACTTGTATTAGCATGAGACCCCAGGTTCTTATCCATACTACCTAAATTACTGAGATGACTTGGAGTACACTTGGCAGATTGAACACTGGAACGTAAATTGGTTGTTTGATGATGATCCAAAGAGGTAACAGGGACTCTAGGGTCCACCCTAGGGTCAGTGTAAGGATTCTCATGCAAAAAATGAGATAAATTCCCACCCCTTGGATCCTCATCCGACAAGTTAGTAAGGTTCTCCTTCAATCCACTCTCACCTCTACAAACTTGAACAAAACCAGCACAAGAGGGAGTAAAGGGTTGGGATACAGCAGCTAGAACATTAACAACCTTACTAAGGGGGATGAGAGGCTATTCCTGAGAAGAAACAACAACAACAGCAGTTCCATAGGGAGATAAGTCAATACTTGTACCTTCATTTCTAGCATATTGGTTGTCCTTATGTGTCTCTCCTTTAGTGGTTCCCTCAGCTTTTTCATGACTTGGATTTTCTTCCAATTTTACTTTACCATGATCACTGGTAAGATTAATGAAGTTACTAGTTAGTTTCTATTTACCTGTGCCTACAGCTTCAACCTGATTTTACTGGGAATTCATCTTTTGTTTTGTTTCTTTTTCTTTGAGTTTTCCATTCTTCTTGATGTTCCACCTCTTTGCCTTTGTTACCAGCTTGTTGTTGATCCTTCTTACCTAAAATACTAGCAGAACCATTAGCATTAACAACCACAATATCATCATTTTGGGATCTTACCTGCTCATCTGGAGAAGAACCAACTTTATTATTGGTTTTTCTTTCCTCTTCAGCTTCTTTCCTTCTTTTCTCTTCATCATCCCTTTGTTTCACTATACACCCTAGCACTAAATGTCCTTGATGTTCAAAGTAGGTACAATAATTAGGGAGACCTTCATAATTATTGCTTGCCATCTACCAATGGTAAAGTCTTCTTCATCTGTACCCATCCATATATGAGGGGGTCTCTCTTTAATAATATCCAATTGAATCCTCACTTTAGCTACACTCTCTCTTATATTTTGAATGGATGCAACATCTAAGTAAAAAGTTTTTCCAATTGGGGAAAGAAGAGCAGAAATGAACTCTTTATTATAGCATTGCCAAAGCAACTCTAGTAAGGTAACCCACACTGGAACCATAGGGGTCTCCTTATCATGAGTAAAATCAGGAGTCCAAAGTTGTAATCTCATGAGTTTCCCTTTAATAAATATCATTTGTGTATTTCATATGGTGTTATGATCCTTCTCATTGTCCAAATAAATGTAAATGTGTCTAGCATTGAAATGAGAAATCTTAACACCACCTAATAATTGAGTTTGTTGGATAAAACTTTTCCTGATGAACTCAATTTTAGGCATGGTGTTTGAGAACTTCCCAATTAAGGTGAATATGCATTTAGCAGCCAATTTAACCCTAAAATCCTCTTTCCAGGAGATCACAGTTGACAAGCCCTGCCTGGTGGTAAAAATAGGTGAGTTGATCTCAATAGGGGTCTCATTTTTTATTTGATTGGCTCTAAGGTTGGTAGCATAGGAATGAACAATGGTAAATGTAGCTGGTTCAGGAATTTGGTGGAATTTGGGAAAATTATTAGAGGTTTGGGTAGGATTTTTGGTAGCCTTTTCACAAGGAAGGTGTTGTTTAGAATTTTGACTAGAGGTTGTTTGTTTTTGAAAATTGGAAGTAAGTTTACTGAGATCATGAAGCACAGAAGGGATGAACTTGGGTTTTTCAGAGATAGGTTTTTTGAAGACCCCACTTTTATCAGGCCTATCCTTACCATTGTTATCTTGCTCACTCATATTTCACGCATTACTATCAGTTAAATTATCAAGAACATACTAAGTAGAAGGGACAGGATCTTTCACTTTATGAATGCCAGAACTATCATTTTGTTGAGCATTAGAACCACCAGCATTGCCAGTATTATTAACAAACAAATCAGGTTGCATATTAGAGGTTAAATTACTAACATTGTGATCAAATTTAGCCAAATGAACATTATGATTGCCATAACATTCTGATCAAAACTATGGAGTGCTAGTTTTGAGGACTTACCTGCTAAGGATGTTGAATCTTTAGGACTGTTGTTTTCCCCATGATCATGCTCTAGTGAATGTTTTTCAGCACCCTCAATACTCATATCCTAGAGATTATGCTTGAAGGACACATTGTAAGTTTTGAAGTTACCTTCACCATGATGATCAGAAATTGTATGACCAATTTGGTCATCAAAATTGTTATTTTTGTGTAGGTGATCATTCCCAGTAACTTCATGAGGGTTAATTTGGTGTTGATCAATTCCAATATTTTTCAGGTGAATTTGGGTATCCAAAACCCTAAATCTAAAATTTGAATCAACGAGGACAGTAACATTTGGGGCTTTTTGGTTGATGAGCTTAGCCATATTAGTAGGAGCATTTTGGTATACATCGTGTTCCTCGAATCTCATCCGAGCTTCGGCGCCACCACCAGAATCTTCACCGGTGACGATTCCACCATTAGAATTGTCTGGGATTTCTCCTATAGGTGTGAAATCATTAAGGGAAGACACCCCAATGATCAACTCTGGTCGAATATCCTCAGAAATGCCTCTAATTTAACGGCACAATGGCCCCAATAGGTCTGGAATATAATTTTTGGGATATCCTCCATGGATGGAAATTTTACCTCTACAGTAAAATCAATATCTCTCTCTAGCAATAATTCAGCGATTAGTAGGAAACATATTTAAGGATCACAACTGCTAGAACAATCTCCATAGTAGGTCCTCAATTGTCACATTACAAGCATGGGCTAAGTATGTCAACCAATTGGTCAGTAGAATCTCTGGGTCTGAAGCTAGAACATAATACCAGTCATTGTACAACTATCAGACCTCTGCCCATTATTGGGGACATGTTAGGTATAGTTAAGGTAATAATTCTAGTGTAATCATCTACCATAACATGATATGGAGCTAACATATCATACCCAGGAGAATATTAGAATCAAGCCTATATGAATACATCAAGCCTACCTGAATATAACAAAAGGTCACCATATCTAACTTGCACATTTGATCCCTCAATAAAGTCAATACCCAAATCTAGGACAACAAAGGCTCGAAACTCATACTCAATCAAGAGAAAATATAAATAGATACATATTAAAAGATATAACTTGGATCAAGTAGAAATGAAACCAACTACTAGCACAAGACAGTAATACCTGAAGTAGACTCATATGAAGTCGAAGCCTCTAACTGAGATAGGGAGGTATAAGAATAACCTTGGCGGCCTCCAACTTTAGTGTTGTCTCTACCCCCATCTCCACCGCCTCTAATAATACCCCTAGTACTCTGTTAGTCCTGCTAAAAACTGTGTTGATCCTCTCGGTGCTCATATTGGCCACCTTTATGACCTAGATATAGCCCTCTGGCACTAATGGTCGATAGGGGAGCTAATCTGGCAGCCCACAAAGCTATATGCGCTTCCCTACGCTCTGAACACTCTTGAGGCCAATAATCTAAGGCTCTATAATCATAACATCCTAGGGAAGATCGGGCTCTACTATGTCGACTATGATAATCGATATTATATCTCTTTGAGGCCCGAAAACTCTGATTGGTTGAATAAGATGATCTTGCCTAAAACTCTGATGGTGGTCTATCCCCTGATCCCCTGAATCCAATTTGATATTCATTGAAACCTTCCTCATATCATGCTTATTTATAGGTGCTTGCTTGAACCTCACGACTAAGTTGCTCACTCGAATGGGTGTATTTGACTAGGGCATGTGCTAAAGAAATTGGGCCTGGCTGACTGGACCCAAGTACAACTATCAACTATCCAAGAGTCATTTGTACCTCTGGTATAATCACACAAGTGGCTGGGGATGTGGGGCAACTAGAGCCTCTGGTTATTGAGGAGTTGGGATATCCTGTTGCTGCTCCATGGGCTATGGGGGTTTCTCCTTCATGGAGATTACTTCCTCTCGGGGACTAACGACGCAGCCTTACCTTTACCTAGAGTCTGACCTTTCCTTGATATATCTATGAAAGAATGAGACAATCAGATTCCTAGAATTAACAGGCCATTGGCAAAACCACATGAACAAAATCAACAATAAGGGGTAATTTCCTAAGCATCCTGTAGCCTCCCAAAGATAAGTAACGATCATTTTTGTACCCATTTGTAGGACTCTACTAGATTGTAGATTTATACAGGTGAGACCAGTAAACCTAAGGCCCTGATACCACCTTGTCACGACCCAACTTCTCAGTTCATGATGGTACTTGTTAGATCCCGTCTACAAGTAAGCCAACCCAATGCCCATGGCACCTATCCTGGAACACTAATGATAAAGATACTAACAAAATATAAACAAGTCAATAACAACCTATCCTAGGACCTAGAAGTCACCTATACAGAGATACTATAGACTCACAATAAAATATACCCAACTACATACATAACTAGAATAGCAACCTACACATAAAAATCCAAACTACATATACAAGGCTAGTGTCTAAATACAAAAGACGATTGTCAAAATAGAAGGGGATAACAGAATGTCAGGAGCTATTGATTCTCACCAATATCTCTGAAATTATTTGGGAACCCTTAACTCAGCAACTGTAGCTAGTACCTAGACCTGTACCCTGGGAAGATGCAAAAATATAAGGGTGAGTACCAATAACAGGCACCCAGTAGACATCATCATCCGACTGAGTGAAATAATGTAAATATAGAAGGTTCAATGTAGAGAACTACAGTAAGTGGAGAAAATTGAAACTCTGATCAAGGAGTAAGCATGCTTGGAGAATCACCAAACCCCAACTAACCCAACACAAGTGGTATGCAATGATACAAACTGACAAAACATCAGTAGGCCCAAACCACAACTGTCAACCCATATCATCATACATATATGGGACATATAGGTCACAATAATCTATGTACAACACAGATTCCAAAACTCCACCCATAAATAGTACATTTCTATACATTCCAACTCAAATATGCATACATTTCAACTCATTCTAAGGTTTAGAGAAGCTTAGCATACTTGAAAAGAAAATCCATATGCTCTGGGTTAGTCCATGTGACCTTTACTCTGCCTGACCACTTCCAAATGCTTCTCAACTATCAAAACATGAATCACAATATAAACATAGCTCTTTTGATTGTAATCTCTTGAGAAACGGGAGAGAATAGGTCAATTACGATTAAAATGGAAAAAATGGGGCCCAGACCTAAAATGCCAAACCAACTCCCATAAAATGATCTCTATGTTACCCTAAGTCTATAGCCAGTATTTGAGCTTAAAATAAGGATCAGAACAATCAGAAATATCCAAAAAAATAAATGACATTTCTTATCGAAAAGTAACCTATATGTATAGCATCTTCCCAGCCAAATTTCTTTAAACTACAATCAATTTTAACATAATCAAATATACCATGATAGAGGTCTCAAAAAGTAGTACAGTTTAAACCCAAATTTCACTTAATTCTGATAAGAAACGGCCGAGATATCAAATTTTGAATTTTCTGAAAAAAAACACAATATAACAGCAGCTAAAATAAGATTTTTGCACCAAACAGAGCTCCATTAATTAATTCTGACATTACCACAGTGTGTGCCTCATTAAAATGCACAAAATAGAACCAAATGTTACAAAAACCTAACTCAAAACTGATAAGAAATCGCATGTCAAGTTTCCAAAAAATCACCATGTTACCAGGAAGGGAAAAAGATAATATTACCTCAAACGGCGTACCATAATAAAATTCTGAAACTCCCACAACGTTTCTCTTGGAAAAATATACAAGTTAGCTTTTTGAATCGCTCAAATCGGATTAAAAATGAAGGAGATATTATTGTCCGAAGGTTGGTGTTCATCGTTGATGTTTCTAGAAAAATTTTCAATATTTAAATTCAATTTTCCCTTTTTTTATTTTTCGCGCCATCTTCCATGTGGCAGGCCCTCATTTGGCCATGTCAACATCACTTTGTAAGTTTCAGCAACTACTCAAACTTAAGTTTGATGCTCCTACCTATTCTAGAGTCGAAAAAGCAAAATCCATTTATAAAATCTAATTAGAAACTCCATTCTAGACTCAACGGTGCAGTCAAAATTCCCATCAGAGGTTGTTTTGGGCCAATATGGATCCTACTTTCCAATATCGAAATCTTCAAAGGGACCAAAACATATCCAAAAGCCCCAAGAATTGAACGAAATGTCCTCCTACACCAAACTCGATATTTAGGATCCAACAAAGTGGTCAAAATTTTCATTTGGCGCATATTTCCCAAGGGCATTGACTACAATCAACTATTGACCAATTTCAGAGGCTAAATTTGTAAAACTCGATAAAATTGCACTGAACATGATCCTAGCCTAATTGGCCACTCCAGAGCTAATGGAATCATCATAATTCCGCTTTGAGGCCATTTACTAGAACTTTATCTGAAAATTTATTTTACGGTCATAATCTTCCATTTAACTCGAAACACGACATAAATGTCAAATGATCGAACAATCAGTGTCAATAACTCATAAATAACCCACGATCACCATGCAAATGCTCAAACTAGGGATGGTAGTAGGGTGGGGTAGGGCAGGGCGGGTTTAGAGCTATGCAAGGCGGGGTAGGTATAAATTTATGTGTGGGGGGACGAATGCAGGGTGAGTTGAAGTAGCAATTTTTAAAACTAATGCAGGGCGGACAGGTTGCAAGTTTAAAAAACCAAATAGAAATTTAAAGAAATTAAATCTCTGTAATTAGTAAATTCCAAAGATACAAATTTTTTATATTAAACATTGACTTTAATTTTATTTTTTTCTAAAATTTAAACTAGACATGTCCGGTAATTGTTAGTAGTTAAAATGTTAATTAGAAACTTTTAATTAACGATTAGGAAAAAATTGTTAAAATGTCAACTAAAAATAGTAAATTAGTTGTTGAGACATTAATCAGTGAAAAAAAAAATTTAATTAAAAAATAAAAGAATTTTAAAATTTAAATAGGATAAATTTATGCGGGGTAGGTCTATGCAGGGCGGGGCGAGGCGGGTTGAAAATCAAAAAAGTCACCATGCGGGGTAGGGTGGGGCAGTTTAAAAATTTTGCGGGTTGACCTCAACCCACTCCATACCAACCCCATTGTCATCCCTAGATCAAATTAATAAAATATTCACAGAATCACATAAATGACTTGGAGGGTCATTACAGTCATAGAGTCGAAAGATAGTGTCACGACCCGGATAGGGGGCCTAGATGTGAAATGGAGAAGAAGGACCCGAAGACTCTAGATCAAGCCTTCATAGCATCATTACACACATCATCGGTTCGGAAGCGCGAAAACTAAACACACAGCACGTAAGTACTAGGGGATCGGGGACTAGGAACTCAAGCTATGGGAACAATAACGGGAATGGGATAAACATGCTTGCACATAAAAGATAGCAATAATCTCTAAGGACAAGGGGAAATAGGATTTCCACTATGGGGGCAAATCGGGATTATGGGACTTCTCACATAAGCACATAGTCGTTCAAATCCCCAACATTTATATCATAGGCATAATAAATGACACTTCTCATAATCAAGACCAATAAGCCAAGTTCCCATAAGAATAATAAGAGAGACATGATCATAAGCCAAGCCAAGTAGCATAATATAATATAACCAAAGGTTCAACATACTAGTCAAACGTACAAGAGTATAGATTTGTCGAACAATGCCTCTACATAGATGAGCGGGGCCTCGACAAGTTTGAGGCTCACCCTCAAGACATAATAGAATAGATAACA
>JBCEWC010013061.1:0-15369 GCA_038996855.1 Solanum aculeatissimum | reverse complement strand
TATATATATAAAGCGACCAAAAGTAGCTGAGATATAAGTACCTTTGACGAGCTTCCTTTCGCAGAAAATCCAAACTTCAGAGTCTTTCTCTGATCTTGATCTGCAAGAGCAGTTGCAGTTCTAACCATGGAAGAGGCTGGAATGTTTGCTGCTTCCTCCTGTGTTTGCTGTTCTTGCTGCTTCTTATTCGCAGCCCTAGTATCAGTAAAAGCGAAGACAGATTGTCAGCAAGAAAGTACATACCACCACAACATAAGATAGATGCAGGATCGCCTGAATGGGAAATATCATACATTTGAGCGAATTTTGCCATCTCCCTCTCTTGACGTTGCTGTTCTCTTTTCTGCCTATCATCCCGGCTACTTCCATGCATTTCTCTCATTTCCTTGAAGCGCTAGAATAGTAATAGAAGGTTTGATAGGGATTAAAGGAGGAATGGAATGAAGATAATAAACATTTTTCCTGACAGATAACAATGAAGATGATACCAAAGAACTGAAAAATATTTTGAGATTTTAACGAAAGCAATTACCTTCCTGTGATTATGATCATATGAACTTAGATGAGCTTCAAACTCTATTGCTAATTTATATTGCTTGTTGCACAGCTCACAAAAGAAAGTCTTGCGTATTTCCTTCACGTCCGTTTCAATTTTGTGCTCACGTTCTGCTAAAACCTGGATTTTCATAATGTGCAGGAAGCAGGCAGTAGAAGCCACCAGGTAATAAAAACTGCACGAAATTCTCAAGATCTTCCAAAGTTGATATCCCCTTACATACCATTCCCATCAAAAGACACACATATATGCTATATGCTGCCTTCTGTTATTAGATGTATGTTTCAGGAAAAGTAAAATATCAAACTCAAATAGACTAGTGCAACATATTTAACAGCTACCCTAAAAGTTTAAAAGGCATACCTCCCGTTTCTTGGCAAGTTCCTCAGTCTCCTCAAGTTCAATATCAAGCTTGCGTCTTTGAATATTTTCTTCTGCTGTAAAATAATCATCTTCCTCTTGCTTTCCGATCCCCAACTTTGGGTCTCGCATCCCTGATTTTATTGGCTCAGTAATTCCTAGAGCCCAAAAGGAAGAAATTAATCAAAACTACTTAATGCGCATGGACACCTTGCAGCAAATGCAACTTAAGAAGGAAGAAAGAAATGTCAAGCAATTGTGAACAAGTAACCTTACCTTGCTCATTTTTCCCAAGACCCTTTCCTTTCCAACCCATCTTCTGAAGAAGCCTGAATCCAATGTTAGAGGATGTCAACTGCGTATCTAAAGATGCTTGTTCCACATTTTCCAGGTCTACGTTTTCTGTTGGTCTATGATTGATAGGAAGTTGAAAATCTTCAGTGAGATCCTCTAGAACAGAAGCTTGATCAGCCTATGTTTCAAAGAGTTGAGATACAGCTTTATTAATTAAAATCGCTGAATATCAAGATTTGTCCATGTTAGTAAAACTGCACAAGTCATGGAACGTAGCAGAGTTGAAATAAACTAAATTCATAAGCATCCGTAGTTCCTTACAAGTAAGTTGACTACAAAAGCACCTATCATAATTTATCTTACTTCTCTTCTTCTAAAAACAAAATACAAGGAGAAAGGAAAAGGCTTGAGCTGTATTATTATGAGTTCTCCATTTTGCAAAAGAATTTTCATACTATAAGAAGTCATCTTAAATGAGTTTCTAAATAAGATACCAGAGAAAGTAATAGGAAAAACCAATAAAGTGGAAATAAACAAGAGATCCATGCTATCCATGTTGAATGAGGGAAAAAGCCACGTCACAAAGCAGGTACCATCAGCATTCTAGCTCTTACCTCTTCCATTTCTTGCTGGCGTCTATCTCTCATGCGCATGTCTGTCCTACCATTGAACCATCTATCATCCATACCTATATGATATCGCTATTCACACAGAGCAAACAACAAAGTTACTTGCCAGTGTACAAAAGAAAGAAATGTTGCACATAAGTAAACAAAGTGAGAAAGTAGCAAAACTGAACCAAGTCTAAGTTCCAAAATGCTCAAAAGGTCACATGGTCCTTTCTACCATGTTATGTAAAATCAATACGTGCATTCTATTAGTTAAGATGCTTTGGTATGCCGTATAAAATGAAATAATTTTCTAGTGTTATATAGTTGAAAAAAATAATTTCTTCAGACAAGTATCTCAAATCTATTCAAACAGAAAAAATGATTCAGGATACAGTTTCCTGGCTAAATAATTTTCACTAGTCGTTTTACGCTAACCTTCAATCAATCGGATGAAATAGACAGCAATCAAATTGGCACACAGAACATTGCACAACAAAATAGTCCTATAATTTGAAAGATTCCAATGATATACCAGAAACCAAACACGGAATTCAATTTCAACGATTCATTAGGTCCAGGTCTATGCGGGAATGGTACATCAGAAAAACTAGGGCTTTGTTCGTATTCTCAACGTGTATGAACAGAAATCGAAGGGAAATAAACACAAATAACGAGGAGGAATCGGTACCTGATTGAAAGAATATCGGTTCTGTAGCTGGGAAGAATCACTGTTAGCTCCACAGTTGTCTGTAACTCAGGATTCAACGTTTGTTTAAGCGAAAGAGAAAGGGCAAAAATCTAGGGTTAAGCTGACCCAATAGACACACAGTTGCCTCACTTGTTCCTTGAGATTTTGCCACGTTGTGCTCGTCTCACGGGTGTAACGTTCGGGTCCATCCGATTTGACCCAAATCTAACACCCGGAGAACAATTTTTTTTTCATTTTTGATTTTAATATTCTTCAATAATTCATGAATTCAAATTTTACACATGTAAAATAATATACAAGGGAGTAGTTGAAATAAGTTGAAGTATGTTTGGATGATTTTTTTACTTATTTTTGTTGTTCTGAATTAAAATAAATATTTAAAAAATAAATTTTTTTTGTTTAAATACTATAAAATTACTTTAAAATTATTGTTTCAGAAGCATCTAAAATAAATAAATTTAAATAGGTTCTTTCTTGTTTTTCTTTCCCTCTTCTTATGTTACTATAATTCAATAGGTTACGCGTCAAAAATGTATAAAGTTACTTGTCAATTCACGCATTTGGCATAAAGAAAGAATTAGAAGTTTCTAAATTTAATGTATATTTTAATGATATTTCAGGAGATATTTTGAACAAAAGTATATAGTTGTCGAATTTTCCATTGTTACGAAAAAAAAAAACGTTCACGAGTTAGAAAGCATTTCTAAAGACAAGTAACTTTTACCTACAATCATAAATTATAATTTATTATTAATGCGATCTCATCTAATTATATTCTGCACTAAAAATTTTAAAAGAAAAAAAATTAACTTTCAAGAATCAAATAAAGCGCGATATTTAGGATAATTGATAGTTTTAACGAAACTAATCAAAAAATGAAGTTGGTAGGATGCCATCTAGAAATTGAAATTTCTAGTGAATTGCACGCAATTCATGCCAAACATGCTAATTACCATTGATATGCAAAAGTTTATACGATTCTTAAAGAAATTCATTAAATTAAAGTGCTAATTAATTAAACTAGAAAAGCTTAAAGGCAAAGGTTGATGCCCAATCCTCATTATATTGTGTTTGTGGTGTGGTCCAAAAAATGGCATTTGCATGCAAAAGGGGATTTTTTTTATCTACTTTTTTCTTTTGGAGTAAGATTTGTTGTAGGCTTGTAGCTTATAAGGCACAACTCTACTCATTATCTATCTATCTACTACTAGTATAAAATATGAAGAAGTATCACTTTTTAAGATTAAACAAATAATTATTAAGATATGAACAAGACCAGAGAAGACTGTATGGAGATCTCATGGAGGGATTGATGGACCCCTTCTCAAAACTTTACTCATGTAGCAATGCTAATCTTTAATGTTACAAGGAATATATGAAAATGGGCCTTCTCTTCTCTCTTGCATGAAAAATTATGACGATAAGCAAATAGTTAATTAGTTAATATAGTTATAATTTGAATTAATTACGGCTCGCCACTGACATATATCATTAATTACAGTTTGAGTTTGTATTATTCGCAGGTCTATATATTACGGTTTGAATTTGTATAATTCGCACGTTTGTACAGTATGATTTTGTATAATATAATTTATATAATTGTATTGAAGTTCAGATTTTTGTGTTTGTATAAATTCATCATTTTGAGCTTATACAAAAATAGCTCAATCATACAAATGTACTCGCGAATTATACAATGCCTAAACTGTATCAATTATACAGATATTGTTGCGTGAATTGTGTAGCGAAATATACAAATACTGCAAATTGTATAGCAAAATATACAAACATTTTGTGCGAATTGTATAGTTGTATAGTGAAATATACAAACATTGTGAAATGTATAGCAAAATATACAAACATTGTGCGTTAATTGTAGTAGTGAAATATATAAATATTGAATTGTATAGTGAATTACGCTGAATGAATTGTCTAGCAAAATATAAAAATATTGTTATAGCTATAATTGCGAAATGTAATTACCTAAACTGTAACTATTTCACTCCATTAAGCTTTAGGACTAAGCCACTGATCAAAATTCCTCCTTAATTAATACACGAGTGAGCTGTTTTCAGTACTTCATATGAATAGCACTTCCTAAGCTCATTCATAAGTCATTACTAATTTAGCAATTAGCATTAAGCAAATATGTACATATCAAGCTTCAACAAAATCGATTAAAGAATACATGTTGAAACTACAGGATTAATTTGTTGTCATATGAATTCTTAATTAATCAACATTATTAGAATGAACTTAGAGCTCCCAATACCTAACTATATAAGTATTTATCCAAAGGTTAATTATCTGAAAAAATATTAAAATCCAAGAACGTAAAGTAGTTTTTCTACTTTGGCCTTTCCTAATTCTAATTAATTATCGACACTTGTCACATAAACGAAACTGTTGTTTAACTTTTTAGGCCATCTTTTTTTCATCCTAATAAATTTCCACTTTTAACGTTTAGGAAACTAATTATTTAAAAGATTATTCTTTCTCTTTTTTCTCAAGAAAAGTGAATTATATTTAACTACATCAAAGTTGTAATAAAGTAATCAAGACAGCAAGAAAACACTAGCTAATAACATTGAAAAAAAGGGGTCCGTATAGAGTTTGAAGTACAATTAAGGGAGAATTAAGTTGGTGGAAGGACAGGACATTATGATAACAATGGTTAGAGTTAAATAAGAATCCTTAAAGCTAGACAGCTTGCAAGCAATTAACGTTTGTAAGGTTCTCAAAAATGTGTTTAAGATTTGTCCTAATTTTTTTCCAATAATTAAAAGTGTTAGCTATCTACAGCCAATCATGCAATGCATGTATTCAAACATACAAAAAGTCCCTTTTTGACTCTTTTTCCCCACTTTACCCTTATTTTAATTGATATGAATATATGATTAATTAGTTTTCTTCCCTTTACCCTTATTATAATCACACTTCTTATTTCCTCTACATTTCATATTGACAGGTATTGATTCACATCTATCTGGAATTGATATAACTTGTCAAAATAATGTTGTATATGTATCTACTTAGTTAGGCACATTATTGACTAGAAAGGGTTAAAAAATAATAATAATTAAGGAGGACTTTGGTAAAATATGTAAAAGTCATTAGTGTTTGTCTTATGAAAGTTACATTTGCTTGAATGATTGAAATGCAATTTTCTTCTACTACCTACTACTAAAAGAAAAAGGTATGTATGCCTTTAATTTAGGCACTAGTTAATTGAACCTTGGATTATTATATCAAACAAATTAATTAGTGTATCCTTCATTATATACTCTACAAAACTCTTTCCACATGATTTGATGAGCTGAAGTTAATTGTATTTAGTAGATTAAGATAATTCTAGAATTTTCCAATATTTAGTGGACATTTATTTTGCAGAAATTAGTAATAATTTGTATATATTCGTGTTTTTGTCATATAAGTAACACTTGTATACGCAATAAACCAAACCTACCTTAGTTACTATTGCTACAAAATTATTCATTATGATAATTTTTTATTATAATGGTTTGATTTTCTTTGAAATCATTTTTTTATGCGTGCACACACATACATACATACTAAACATTAGATTCCACGTCAACACAGACTCAATATATATTACTCATTTTATTTCAATTCATGTGACACAAATAAAATTTGAAAAGTTAATTAAAAATATTTTACGGTATTAATTTTTGTGATTTACAATACTTTTTACATGATTTTTAGGTAATGTATGTTACTCCTTTTATCCTAATATATGACACTAATAGAATATCAAAAGACAACCAAATTTTTTATATCTTTTAAATATTTTACGCTGTAAATTATTGTGATTTAAAATATATTTAATGTTTTTTTCAAATAAGCTATGTTACACCCCCTATTTCAATTTATGTGACACTGATAGAATTTCGATAGTCAATCGAATTTCTTATCTTTCATGAATTTTTAAGCTGTTAATTATTGTAATTTGTAGTTCAAATATATATGTTCTTATGTCCCAATTTATGTGGCACCAAGTCAATTGAGTTCTTTTAAATATGTTAAATTTTAATTATTATGATTTATGTCATTTTTACATTCATACTCTTTCTATTATTTTGATTAAATTGGTTAACAAATAAGTTCCTTCATCTTGGACCTTAGTATATAAAATTGTTAAACTAATTTTTTGTGTAATTTTATTTTTGACAGATAAATAATCTTTAAAAATCAAATATTAATATACATATATAATAAATCTCATTATAGTAGTTATGAAATTTTCAAACAAACATTATCACTAAGATTGACTATATTATTTTTAATCTTATGCTTTCAGAAAAGTTTTTTTTTTTCCGGTAGAAAACCACATTTCTAATGATTGATGACAATTTCTATAATGTAAAAGCAATTTTAAATATAACATTTATAATTGGCAAGCAAGATCCATAAAGTCATAGGAAACAACGTAAAAAGGATAAAAGATTCTTTCAAAACTATTTTTTTTCTTTTTCCCTTATTCTAATAAATACTCCCTCTATTTAATAATAGTTATTCCTAATTAACTTGGTACGCAGATTAAAAAATAGTAAATGATACTTCCTCCGTTCACTTTTACTCGTCGCTATTTTACTCATCGAAGTCAAAGTATATGAACTTTGATCAACATTTCAAGATAGGGAAAATCCTTTTAGCCCAAAAATTTGTTATTGCATTCAGAGTCGCTAAAGACTTAAACGATATTTAAATAGAGTAGTAGTTATAAATATCAATATTATGTTATTATTGATAAATATAATATAGTAACAATTATATTATTGTTGCTAAATAATTATCGCAAAATTATTTATAATAATAATAATAATAATAAAGGTAATAACATTAAGCTTAAACCAAACAATAAGATATAAATGGTCATTAGGAAATTATAAGACTATTAATAAGCATGGTAACTAGATAAAAAATATACATCAAAAATAAAAATATTATTTGAGTTGGAATAAACCATTAAATTTCAATTCAAATTAAATGATAAAGATATTTAAATTAAACTAAAAAAAATTGAATTTGAAGGAATAGATAATTATATATATATATATTATTAAAAGAAGATTAGTCATGTGAAATATGTCTATCATTTTTTTTAGTTATAAGTAAATATATAATTTTTTAATTAAATAAATTATATAATTTTTTATAAATATAAAAGATGCAGTAACTTCATACATTTAGCATTACTCTTCGTACATTTTTTTAAAAAGAAAAAATCAAGTGAAGGACTAGAAAAAAAGAGTTAACAATAAAAGACTAATAGTTGGAATGAATTGTAAGACCTTTAATATTTCAAGTCTTAGAATCAGTGCTCATAATTGAATTGTAATTTTGAAAATAACAAATACTCTAATATTCATTAATTAAAAAAGACTTAGTTTATTTCAAAGAGAAAGATCAATATTATCTTTATATATTTGTGGTCAAATTTAGGTCAAATTTTTGTGGCCAAATAACATTTTTCTTTAAGATATTTTTTTTAATCATATTAATATAAGAAATATTGTTACTTATAATATTTTTCGTATATTTTTCAACCACCTAAATTTTAGATTCCAAATATTAAATTTAGCTTTGATATTTAGTCAAGTTGACCTCAAAAAATGAAATAGTGACAAGTAAAAGTGAACAAAGGGAGTAAAATTATTTTATCAAATCATCCTTATTAAATATAAGTCATATAAAGATTGAAAAATGAATATGTATTATTTAATAATAAGGATAAAATAGACATGGAATGATAAATTATTCATTAATTTTATAAAATAGATAAATAGTGTTAAATGTCTCAAAATAATATAGTGAACAAGTAAAGATAAACATAAAGAACTTGGGAAATTGGAAACAATAGTTAGGCAATATTGCAGTATGTAAAGAGAAGATGCAAACCTTTTAATACGTAAAGAAGACTGAATTTGTGGGACAAGTTTGAATTCAACTTCACTGCTTACCGGTAAAAACGCTCACATAAAGCAAGAATCGTTTGACAGAGTGGGGAAAAATTCGATAAAGAGGGGTCGTCAATGATTTGTTTGAAAAAGAAAGTGAAAAGAAAGCCAATGACCCACAGATCAATTCAGCGACTGAATCAGAAATTTTAATTTAAAAAATAATAATTACTATAACATGTAAGTTAAAATTTTTGAGTTTTTATGGGTGACCCACGTCTTCCCTTAATTAGGATGTTTGGGTATCAAAAAAGTGAAAAAGAAGAAACCATGAGTAGCCCATTAAGGATGTTTGGTCAGCTTTTGGAAGCAGCGGTTCTGGTGACTTGTTCTTTTGTCCGAGTGGAGTTATTTTAACAGCAAGCATTTTTTCCCCCTATGTAATTTCACTTCATTTAATCACCACCATCAATCAAAATCAACGGTTGGATTAGCACCACAATATTGTCCACCCTTGGATCAACATCCCTCTTACACTATAAATTCAATAGAGTCCTTCACTCATTTTCCAAACCAAGAAACACACATTATTGAACATCACTTCAAACAAAGAGGAGTGTTAGTTCATATTCATTTTTTCTTCAATAATCCAATTATGGCAGGGAAGAAGAGGTCTGGTTTTTCATTTTTTGGTTTGTTTAAATCGAAAAACAGTAGAAGGGAAGATAATTACTCGAGGGATGATTGTGTGAAGGCATACAAAGTGTGGCCAAGTGATGAAGATAGAGGTCAATGGGTAGCAGATCCAGGTATTGATAACAAGGCTGCTCTTTTCATCTCTAACAGGACTGCTAAGTGGAGTAGCCCTGAAAGCTAATTAATCAACACTAAGACGAAACGACGAACAACAACAACAACAACAACAAGATTATTATATTTAATTTCATCCATAATTTAAACATCAATCCATATATATTCATTATGTTCCATAAGACATAGCTTTGTATAATTTATTTCTTTGTTTAGTTAGTGAAGTACTCAGTTTGCTCCCCTGTATGTGAATTGCAAATAATATATGAAGATGAATAATGTAGTGATCAAGATTTGTTTATAATATTCAAAAGCTTTATTATTATTATTTCATCTTCTTCTTCTTCGTCTCTTCTTGATTTTCTTCTGCTTTATGTATAAATATGCTCATTAAGTAGCCGAAGCATAAAGAGTTTATTAATCTTCCCTTTTGCAGTATATATCACAAGAACTCCATTTAATTAAGTTGAACAACTTAATTATATCGCGATCAAATCAACAAATACATGTATCGTTTACATAATATTAATTATACTACGACAAATCAACAAATACAATATGCTCTTCTCCTTCAGAATAATTAGATACTAATAAGATTTAGAACTTTAATAATGTTATGTTTCTCTTAATTAAGTCGGCTCTGTGTAGTTAACTTATTAAGCAGCAACATAATCGATGTCAATATTTTACTTATTTATGTTGGAGTTCATGTTTTCTGTTTTCATGAAAGTACTGTTTCATTAGGCAAAGGTGGTAACGATATACCAATAAAATAAACTCGAAAATTCAATAATAATCCTAATTTTTTTTGTTTCAATATAGAAATTTGCTAGAGAGGATTTAATTTCTTCTTCTTCTTCTTCAATATAATCTTGTGTAAGATCACTCTGCTGGGTTCTACAACTAAATAAAATCTTCACATCCTAGTATTTTTCATTTCTTTGTTATTACATGCAGTGGTGGGCGCCATAAGTTCCAGCAACTGTTTTCTCTTCTTCTTTTGTGGGATTAATTTCTGTACTATAATTCAGATAGGAGCTTGAAATATGGTTAAACATCTTTAAGTTCTTGGTAGTTTCCTTTGTTATTATTACCCCAAAATTGTGTAGTGAATATTATTTGGATTTTGAGGTCTCAAATTTTAATCATCATAATAAACAATTTCTTGTAGTGAGTGGTTTGCTACCTCTTGCGCCTTCTAGCGTAAATCCAAATTAGTGACTAGTCAGTCAATAGTAAGTCTCAAATATCGAAAGGTTAAATGGGAAACGATAAATAAAAACAAGATTCCTTTGTAAATAATAATGCAACTAAAATCTTGGGAAATTCAGAAAGGAGTTTTTAAAACGAAATCATAAAATTATTATTATTTTTTGTTTATTTTTTTACATTTTAAAAACAGAGTATCAGAGGAGACATTGTTACAATAATGGTACGGCTTGTCAGTCAATAAGCTTTCTACATTTAGTGGTATGTGTTCAAAGGAAAATTCTTAAGAGGGTAACAAATAGAAAGTGGAATATTATAAGTTTGAATGCCCCTTTGATTTTTTCATTTTTGAATCCAATAATGCAAATAGACTTCCTTCCAAGAAGAAGGGTGGTCATTTTTTGCTGCAATTCTTGGACATAGTACAAACACACTTTAACTTTCTTCTAAACCATGTCATTCTGAAACCTTTTCTTTTTCCCTTTTATATTTCCCTAAATATTCTCGTATTAGAGAAATTTATCGTACGACAATATTAGGCTAAAATGGGTTTAAATGGACAGACATTGATTATGAGAATTTATATAACCGACCAAAAATGATTTCTTAGTAGTCGTTGCAATTCCCCAATGGACCTAAATGCTAATTAGTTAAATTGTGTGATACTAGCATATATAGAATGATGTAATTGAAAGAAATGATCGAGTAGGCATCTGACCATAAATTTCAAATATTTTTTACTTTTGTTGAAATTCAATTATGCCATTGAAGTTGGAGATGAAATATGTTGTGTTTAATTACACATTTTACAAGGAGAAAAAAGAACACTTTATTTAAAAAAGGGTTTGCGGCACTTGATCAAATTTGAAAATTTTATTGACTAAAATGACTAATTTGAATTGAATTCACTAAAGTGCATGAGTGACAGCAAGTGATTGACTAAAATCATGGAGAATTCATTTGATACAAGTGAACGTGCAATATGGACCAATGTTTCTATGGAAGTGACATTATAGGCTCCATTGTCTTTGGACTTCATGCCCTCATGAGTATATTGCCATAATGCCATGATTTATTTTTATATTCTTTTTTTCTCCTCCAATTATGGGATTATTCTCACCACGAATTAATACAGAATGGTACCAACTTAAGAGTTAGGTAGAAACACAAGATGCCTCAGGTCTAAATTGTTCTGTCCAAGTAACATGGCATGGATTTTACTACTAATAAATATTCATCTTTTGGTCTAAAAATCTACAGTACTGAACGTACAAAAAATATATCACTCCAATTACAGGTAATAAGTTAGATTAAAAACTTTATATACTTTAGTGTTCGAGTTAATTTGTGCGCAATATTTACTATTCCTATAGGTAAAGGAAGAAAATTAGCTGGCTTCTTTTTTTAATTAATCTCCTAGGTATATTAAATTAAAGCACAAATATATATTGTGTGATATATTACTGTTAGGAAGATATTTCTCTTGAAGTATTAGATAGAATAATTAGAATCCTATTATTCCCTAGATCAGATTCAAGAATCGGCGGAAAGGTGTTTAATCATGAATCCAACTAAGCATAACAGATAAAGCAAGATTAGGCAAAAATTGTGTCCTTAATTTATGTTTAAGCATATGCTTTTGGAAAATAAACATTCATTTTAAAATTTCCTAAGCCCATAGAAATTAAGTTAGAAAAACTGTTAGGACGGAGTAAAATATTAATTTATTTCATATTTTAAAATATATTTAATACATATAAATAATATGAACCGAAGAGTGATAAAAAATTGAGAATAATCTCTCTACCCCATAAGATAATAGTAAGGTCTGAATAAACACCATCCTTATCGGACCTCGCTTGTAAAGTTATTCACGATATGTTATTACTATTGTAAACTGTTTATCAAAAATCTAATAAACTGCGTCCAAAACTCTTAAACTCTAAATTCTCACCTCGTTTTTGCCTTTGCTTGTTTGACTATATAACTTGGACTTGTCCTGAACCATTTTCAATAGTATTAGATGTAGAAACTTAGTGGCAGGGGTCACCCAAACCTAAGACAGGCTATAAGATACCTCTACAACTACAAGTATTATATACTTTTAGACTTAAAATGTTCTCTAGGCCTGTTGTTTAGAATTCTGGAATACATGTACAGCTGTGATTTCTACTCACACAAAGGATGGCCAATTTCTATTGATCCCTTTTATGTCCCTTCATTCTTGTGCTGTCTATTTCAACAATTGAACCCCACCAATTTCCACTATGCAGTTTTCAGGAGTTCCCCTTTAATTTGCACTTTTTTCAAGATTCATAGGGAATTTTTGTTGTGTGGGCATTTGAGTTTTTAAGAAAAAAAAAAATTAAAAAATGAATAAAGTGGGAAGAATTAAAGGAGGGATTTTCTGAATAAATTAATGTTATTTTATTATTTTTGTTACTATACGTGTTTATTTATTTTTATTAATTTGTTCGTACAGAGAATCGCCAACTACTTCTAATCATAAAGTAATACTAGTAGCTTCTCTTCTTTTTCTAAAAAATAAAATAAAATAAAATTGGTGGGGATGGCGGGAGACTGGTTTAGGGGAAAGACGAAGGAAAATTACTTGTTGGACGTTCGAATATTTATATTGATAGCTCAAATAAGAAATTACTCTATTCGTTTATTTTTACTTGTCATTATTTCATTTTTTGAAGTCAACTTGACTAAACTTCAAACCTAAATTGAAGTAGTTATATTTGATGTTTGAAATCTAAAATTTAGATGGCTGAAAACAATACGAAAAATGTTATAAGTTGTAATTTTTCTCATATTAATATGATGAAAAAATATATCTTAGAATGTTGATAAAAATTCATGTAATTTGACATCAATAAATGAAATATTGACAAATAAAATAAACGGAGAGAGTATATTAAAATATAGTAATAATTGATAGCAAGTCTTTTGGGTAAAATAATGTACATATAAATGGTCTATAGAGCACAATAAATATCAAACAACGCTTACATATTTTTGCACAATAATTAGTAACATATCCAATATTGAGTGATGATGTGAGGTTGATTTCAGTAGTTTTGATTATTTTGAGTCTATTTACTCATAATTTTGAAAACACATTTACAAAAAGTAATCAATGAGTTTTGATGTCCACCAATACTAACACATTCCCGTTGTTGCATTTTTGTGGCACTATTTTATTTTTAATTTCGTTTTAAAAAAAATATTTTTTTATATTAAAAAATAACTTAACAATCAATTTTAATAGAATCCAAAGTTTTTTGTGCAATTTTGATGTTAGTAAAAAATGGATTTGAGTAATATGACAAGAATGGGTAACTCGCGTCTTTCACCTCCGACTCTAAGATAAGAATTTGAGTTACTAAAGAAGCAAAAGGAGCCTTGGAAAGATTTTCTTTTCTTTTCTTTTTCTAGAAAAAAAAATGCACATTAGAAAAAAACTCATATTTGCCATTAGGGGTGTACATTAACTAGGCTGATTTTGATTTTTCTAATACTAAATCAATTTATTTGTGTTGAATTTTTAAATATAAATTGCAAATGTGGACATATATGTTCCAAAAATGTCACGTTGGGTTTAATTATTATTCACTTAGATTCCTCACTCTAATTAATTAAAATTATACTTCCAGGAAAAAAAAATAGTTGCTCGTGACTGAACGTGACTTTGGCCTGTGTTCTATGATTTAAAAAAAAAAAAAAAAGAAATGGATTCCTTTCGAAAGAATAATGCGACTAATATTTGAAATCCATTAGGCACAGGCTTCTAAATTTTTTAAGTGAGAATGTTAGTGAAGCTTTAGATTTATGAACGTGTGATAATTAAGTATCATTTTGTATAATACGCTGGAAATAATTTATCAAATACACGTTTTGTTTTTTTATATTACATATTTTGGTATAATGAAATCTATCTGATTGCACCGGCCAATTTTTTGGTAACACATTTGATTTCTTAATTAGCCACACACTTATAATGGCAAAGACATGCTTTCTTTAGTGTCAGTGATGATAAAATTAGCACATGAAAATATAACTCATTTATTACACTATTCGTTAGTTCATTAGTTTAGTTCAAGTTATTTTAGCTTATCAAAATTTGGGGTAGTCCAAATTAACTCATGAGAAATCTTTAAAGTATTTTTGAAAATGCATTTTTTAAATTTAAAGAAAAAAATAAATGGAAAATAGTTTAATAAGGTACTAAAAAATAATAAAAGAATAAATAAAACAATTAAAACTTAGTACGAATTGGGCCACCGTGAGGAGTCTTAGTATACTACACCAAAAATGATCTTAGAGGCAATTAATTAATTAACGATAATAGTTTAATTGCCACTAAATACATATTTTTTTTAGAGGCAATTACTAGTAAAAATTATTTTTAACACTCCTAAATGTCGTTAAAGCCTATAGTGACATCTGATATAATGACTATTAATTAATGTTGGCATATGCTTTATCACTCTTTATTAATGTGCACAATCATTACTGCTAAAAAATATTTTTCTTGTTATGGTAGCTTAGTTGATTAGCTACCTAAACTCTCATCTTGTTGATGAGAGTTCGATTCCCAATTTTGTAATCCCTTCCCATTACTCCTTCCCAACCCCCGAATTCTATTTTATTTTATAGAAAAAAAATCGGGTCACAGTCAGTTGAGTTATGACCCGCATTTTAGTCCAAGTAACTTTTGGACAGATTAACTACTTACTTATTTATTAATTTATCTAATTTTTACACATCCAAATTCAAAATCCACCAATTTGACACCTCTAATTTGTAACTTTGGCAACATTAATGTAATGACCCGTTAGGTCATTTTGAGAATTAATCCTCTTGTTTTCCAAAAATATCATTCTCTAAAATTTTAAA
>JBCEWC010013060.1:0-15370 GCA_038996855.1 Solanum aculeatissimum | reverse complement strand
AGATATATATATATATATATTATTTTGCTCTATATTCTATCTCTTTCTTTCATCTAAAGACAATGTTGAAAAAAATAATCATGGTGGGGTGTTGGCTGGATATATGCACTTCCTTGTGGAACTGTAAAGAACGGTAATAAATTTATTATCTGCATCAATTTATTAAAGTTTTAATCTAAGGTGCTTGAATTTTTATTAATGGGTACCATTTCATTCATAAATAAATTTATTTCTTCACTTAATAATTTCTATCAAAGTTAGAATTCTTATAAAAAAAACATGATTTTTCATCACGTTTCAGTTCTTCACGAATAGCCTTTGATTATAGTATATTGTTATTAATAATTCAATATCTCTATATACTTATTTTTATGAGCTCTCAGTATATATATATTACATGTTTCAGAACCATATTATTTGAGATTGCATGTTTCCTTCAGAATATAGAAATTATCATGACTAACTTTAAACTCAGCTAATCATTTCCTCTGGTTTAATTATAATTTTAGATGAAGTATCTATCAGTTATTATCAGTTTATTGAAATTCATGAGCTATTCTTATTATCAATATCATTATATTATTGATATTATCAATTTACCACATAAATTCTTTTGGGAGCATTACTCAGCACCGAATGAACATAGAGATGAAGGTTCACGGTTTGTATTGGCTGAGATCTTTGATCAAATATTCTGATTAATTCTCATAACTAGCTAGATAGAGAAGTGAGAAAACCATTAGCACAGATTTGATATGATCCCAAGTGAGAATCATAGTAAATTTTGATCTCTTAAGACAATTAACATATCAAGAATATCATCATCCATTGATTTTGCCTGAGTTGGTCTGAGGTGTTCTTCAATGAGTTCTTAATAGAACAAGTTCAACTCATCGTAAATAATCGTTTTGAGTCAAGCAGCCTTTTCAATAATTATACCAATAATCTTTTCAAATCAACATTAGATATCACGAGATAATAGAATGTGCAGACATGTTTAGTCACAATTTAGATTTACCATCCTGAAGTTAGAATGCCTAGTTATGCTTTTTTGTCTTTTTTCTTTTTTCTATTTTTGTTAGTTTGATTTTCTAAACCTAATGCCGACAACCATATTCGGCTAAAATGTTCAAGCTTTGATGTACCTTTTTACATAATTTTATAAAATAAAAAAAAACATATTTTTATATTTAATTACCACCCAAATTTAATTTAAGCCTTTTATTTTACTTTTACTAAATTTAATTTATAGTGGTGCAAATATTTATTGTTCACTTCCTCAATTCCATGTATATAGCAACTTTAGTTCAAAATAGATATTCCAAAATAATTATCATTTTAGGAATTCAAGACTTAAACTGATAATTGGTTTTCAATTACTCTTAATTTTAAAGAAGTATGCATATTATTTTAGAGAAAACAAATCAACCTATCCTCCAATTAAAGGAAAAATTACGTGAAATGCCCATTGAGAAATATTATTTACACAAAAAATAATCTACTTTTTTTAAATTAAAAATAGCCATTCGGCTACTAAATGCATCAACTATAGCCATTCAGCGATTTGGTTCACTTCTTCATCATCTTTTTTGTCTTATTTTTTAGGTGGTGTAGTGGGTGTCTTATTTTTTGGGTGGTGTAGTGGGTTCACATCATTTCTTATTTGACCATCCTTTTTTGTCATGCCCCGGGAGGGTACCCCTGACGTGACTGACACTCAGAGACTATTGCTAGTCCCTGAGCGAGCCACTTGACCTCATCGTCACATCATACTCAACAGTGGAAGAAAGTACTCAAAAAAAAGACTATGAGGTCAACTAAATAACCAAGTCTTTATATAAATAGAAATTTCCAATGAACAAGAGTTGAAAAGAAATAACAGGCAACATCCTCTACTCAATGTCTATGAAGCTTCTATACTCATCTCGAAGGTGACAAGATAAGTCCCGGACTACCTCAAATGCAAAATAAAATACTAAACTCGAGCTAGATGAAAACATAAACGTGTATCCTTCGGAAACAAGGGAGGACTCACCAAATCAACTGACTACAACAGATCCTCAGCGGTGCGTCTGTCAATGATTTCTAATACCTGTATCTGCATCATTAACCATGCAAGCCCAAATAGACGTCAGTACATGGAATATACTGGTATGTAAAATGGCGAAAAGGAAAGGAACAATCATAGTTGCTCAATTTAATTAACTCAACTCAAGATACTCGACTCAAACACCAACTCAACTCAACTCAGTAAAACATACAATATTTGTATAGCAAAACAATGCTCCTAAAAGAAATTCTAGCATACAACTCAATCAAATTAGTTATGCAAAATTAGGGAGTTTCTCTACCCGATAATACTCCCACCACCATAGTTGGTGATGCACAATGAAGGCGACGTCGTTGCCACGCTCGCCCATTACTTGCCAAGATGAGAATGCTTAACTCTCACTTTGGATCCACAATCTTTGTCAATCTTTTTGGGACAAGAGTCGCCAGAGTTAACTGCACGACTATCCTACGTTGTCAACGTAGTTATAGAGTTTTAGATACTCGTACTCTTACCCAACTCGATGCTCAATACTACTCCCAAAATTTTCTCTTTAAACCTCATTCAACTTATCTCAAACATCATCAAATCTTTCCTTTAAAATAAAATGAATATACTTTAAAACTCTTTCGAAACTCATCAAAAAAATTTCTCAAAACATTATATGCTTTCTTTTAAAACATGCATCAAAAGTCATTCACATATCATCAAGACTCTTTCTCAAATTATTATTTATGCTCAAAACTCATATTCATGTAGACTCAGTAAAACATGTTCAAATTAGTTCAAATCATATTTGTTCAACATACAAAAACGATCATCAATCTCAATTCGAAAAATGCATAAAAAAATTAAATATAACTATCAACTATGGTTCATGTGAACATGCATCTAAATCAAATACTCAACTCATGAACATCATCAACATGTTTTTGCGAAAAAGGAATTCAATAAGACAATAGGCAACTCAAGAATTCAATTCAAAGCGTTCAAAAACTCAAACTCAACTCAAATCAATATAAATGAAGGGGCACGTGGACGAACTCAATTCAACATTGTATTAGCTTTACATGCCAGCAAAATTTAGATTATGGAATAGCTTGGAAGAATTCACAAGATTCTCTTGAAATCCTAGTTTTTCCTTTTCTTTTCAACCCTAGGTCTTAAGATGCATTAACGTAAATGATTGAAAATTCACGCTTAGAAACTAATATAGGGTCGAAAACGACATCAAAATGATAGGATTTTAGACTAGGATGGATGGGAAAAGGAATAGAATGTCCTTTCTTTTAAAACTGATTGTCAAGTACCGTGGTGCGGCAAGTCTGCAACGCAAACTTGTTCCACTTTAGTTCAGTTTTTGATGATAAACTTAAATATTGTTCAAAAACTTTTTTTTCTATAAAATAACACATAAATCACATTTGTCAAATCATATGTGTATTTTATGTAAATCACACTTGTACAGTGTATTTTATGAATAAAACTCAAAAATGAACTGTGGCATAGCAGGCCCGCGACGCAGACCTGTCACATACCCCTTCTGATTTTATAATTTTGCTCTGAAAAATTATCTTTTGATCCGGTTGGCCTAAAATTCAACTGAGATCACTTTTTTATATAATTTTTTGTGCTGATTGCGATTTAGGCCTTAGATTTGCCAAATTCTTTTGGGAAGATATGTTATGCGAGTGTTCTCTCATCTAGGGGTATCTTGGTAATTCTACAAGATGTAACATTATCTCCCCTTTCGGATCATTCGTCCTCGAATGATGAGTACACTAGGAGATTTCTCAAGGCATGAATACAATCGAGAACCCAATTGCTCAAATACTTCAACTCAAGGTTGAACATCGACTCAAGAATAGAAAACTTAACTCATTAGAGGACATTATTGTCTGAAGCTTATAACTCTTATCAAAGCTTAAGTTTCGTTGCATACTCTTACCATGGCCAAGCCTAACTCAAAGTCACCATGTGCTATCATAATTTAATCATACTCCTACAATCTATCTCATAACATTCTTGTTCTATACCTTAGACATTTTCACCGTCAGGCACGAATGGAACATTGAAACTCAAATAATTCTAATCATTCAAACACCTCGACAATCAGTTATTCAAACTCAAAAAGGAAGTTATCAACTCTAATCGAGAATGGGAGCATCATACTATATAAAACTCTATGGATGAATCTCCAGCTTAGCACCTCATCTCAACTATGCTCCTTTTCATGGCACTATACTCCATCACTTGAAGCTTATAACTTATATTCAAATTTCCACCTAACCACATCCTCTTTTTTCGTTCAAGCCTAATTCTAAGCCTCAAAGTGTTATTCCCAAGATGATCATATTTATACAAAGCTAATCCTCAAAACTTAAGCTATATACCTCCAAAGGGACTTTCATTAAAAGAATACTACTCCTTCTCATTACTCTAACACATCTACTTGGGAGACTCATTCGAAAGCCATCAATAGCCTTCTCTAATCACTCCTATAATGACATCCACACATTCAAGTCTATCACTTTAACCACTTCAACTATATCTAAGAATTATTAAGCCTACTTAGTACTTCTATCTCCATCATTAAATAAGTTCACTCAAAGATACACCAACATACTCCTGCCTAGATACACTCTTACCTACTGTTACCTATCTATTGCACTTCATAAGGTCTCATCTCTTTCTTCCTCCACATCCATAATCTTAATGAAAGGAGGACATCATAATTATCACATCAAAGGACATCTACCCTCACTCATAAGCAATAACTCATCTACTATCATTAATATCGTCATCAAGACTGGAAAGAAGGATCATTGGAAGGGCTTAGAGTGAAATATCATAAGCAAGATACATTCGAGAAATTTCATCTGAGAGCATTCATAATGTGATACAATCTTATTATCCTGTTTGGACATCTCATGCGTTTATGGAATCGAACATGCTATGAAACGCAAGTCATATCTCGTATGACACAAGGTTGGGAACTATGAGATTCATGAGATCAAAGTACATCCATCATTCCTCATCTTCAGGACTCAACATGAATGCGAATCAACATCGGGTGCATGGGTCTAGGCCACAGGCATGGCACTCATACACAAGAAAGAAATAAAAATATCACCTTAACTGAGCTATATGGAATATAGGAGATAGAAAAGCATCAGTGTCTCATCCTGATCAACTTATCACTATCGAAAGTTTAAGACTCACTTTAATTACTAACTCCTCATCTCCCCCTTAGATCAAAGGTCCACTCCCTAAGTCTGAATCAATTCTCTTTACTAAGCTATAGGTATAACTATCTATATGATTGGGGCATCACTTATCCACAAGAACATCTTAAACTCCTCTGTCATACTATACTCAAAGACCTAAAATCACTATTAGAACTTTCTTTTGAGATACTACTCTTAGCTCCCTTCTAGCTCTATGGGAACCTTTCTATACTTACTGCTCTTATTAGCATACATAATCGCTTCCTATAACTCTTATAATCTAACCTCTTTATTTAGTCTGCTAATATTCAACTTCTGACCTCCAATATATTTGACTAAAGAAGTGTTAGATTACAAGGTAAAACTCATCGTCATTTATACATAAATCCTCATCGACCTAATTACTAAGGGTGACAAATAATGCTTACACCAGCTTACTCTACATTGACAACTCAATATACTATCTAGGTTCTCATAGCAAGTCATAACTTAGAGCTTCACACAACTTTATACTATCACGAATACACATCTTACGCCTCTTCTTATCTAGTGTTTCATCCTCAATTTACTATCTCCATCTAAGGGGTACCTTTACCATACATTCCTTTCAAGTCAGCATCTTAACGTCGAACATACACTACAACAGGACTCTTAGAGAAAATCTCCAACTAAGACTATCACTGTCATAATGCTATCTCCTTCTTCACACCGCTCCTCAAAATTCAAGCTTAGGGCCTAGTGCTAATATGTGCATCACACACTTCTCTCGTATTATACCAACTTATAACTACTATGTAACAATTTAGGAACATAGGCCTGATAAAATCTCATAGAGAATACACGATCAACACATGCCCTCTTCACAACTCAAGTACCATTCACCCATTCACTATACCTCCTTATCTGGCTAAGATCACAACTCTATGAATCTCATGGGGCTCTCACTTTGGAATCATAAGCCTAGTTTAGATCTATCACATTGAAAGCACTCTGTTCCCCTATTACTTTTCCCTCACTAATACTATGACACATCAACATAAACCTCATTCTAGTTTGAGCACACTCCAACTCATCCTAACAACAATTCTTTCTCTATATCTCATCATGAAAAATCAAATATTACTTCCTACTTTTTCATCAAAACTTATGGAAATCAAATCACCACCACATTACCTATCTAATGGACATATAACACTGGTTACAATCCTTAATCAATCATACTCTCACTATCTAGTCTCCTCCTCTCCATCGTCATTCTTCTAGCTCTGGGATGACAATTATACTTATGATTTACAATACCTCAAATTGCACTCTTAGGTGGTAACATTAAACTTTTAGAGACATAAGTTTCTCTCTCATGGATAACATCAAAAACAAGTTTTGAATAAGAAAGCCTGGGGTGCATCTTGATTTGATCAACTAAGTCGTCCATGGTGATAAATTGACACAGAACAATCTCAATAGACCATCTATACTAGAATAGTATCACCAATTAGAGTAGATAAACTGAAAGGCTCAGAAAGACACTCGAGAGTTCTATCAAATCTGCTAGCCATATATGGAGACACAACTGATGAGGTGGCACCAGGATTCATCAACACAAAACAATCAAGAGTAAAGACTCGAATCATACCTGTTATAACATGTATAGTGTTTTTATGGTCTGCGCAACTACCCATGGCATACGGTTGGTTTGTGACCCTGCTCATGCCTTAAGTAGCACCTCTTTAATTTTCTCTACTGGTGGTGTTGGTGTAGTGAGTTGAGCTTTGTTGGCCCACTTTGAACAATCCCTCTAAAAGTGACCCACTTGACTACACTTATAGCATCCCTCAGTGTCTATTTGACACTGGCCCAAATAAAGTTTGCCACACTCTCTACAAGGTGGCTTCCCTTTATGGCCTCGAGCCATATTTCCTCGGGATGGAGGGATCTGAACCCTGAATGGATGATTTCTCCGTGGCCTCAGATTATATCTACTATTAAATGTGGGTGCACTTACTGCTGGTGGTACATAACTCATGTGTCTTCGTAGAAAAGGGGGGTATGTCTCCATTTCCTTGCCTATGTACACTCATGTCTTATTGACTTAGTCTTTTTGTTTGAAGGTTCTTCCCTCTCATTCTTCTTCTTCTCCTCTACCCATCGAGCATGTACAACAAGCTGAGTAGTAGGCTCAGGATCCTCTGTCCGAATCATGGTCCTTATCCTAGACTGTGAGGACATCCTGGGCGAGGAAAGTTCAGTTTTGACGTTATTTCTCAGGTTCACAATGCATTTGGAAGGCATGGTCAGTAAACATGTAATGCACAAGTTAGAAGAGAGATTTTATAGAATTCAACTCTACACACGAATTAGAATAAGAAAGAAGTCTAATAATTCCTAATGTCCCATAGCCTCCTGCTTATAAAGTGTGGTGCACAAGACACCTATAAATAAGACTTTACTAGACACGGCTTCATAGACTCCCTAGAACACTTGAACTTTGTGCTCTGACACCAAGTTTGTCATGCCCTGGGAGGGTACCCTTAGCGTGGCTGGAACTCAAGGACTATTGCTAGTCCTCAAACAAACCACTTGACCTCATCATCACATCATACTCAATAGCAAAATGAAGTACTCAAAGAAAAAACTGTCAGGTAAACTAGATAACCAAGTCTTTATATAAATAGAAGGTGCCAAGACAAGTCCCAGGCTACCTCAAATGAAAAATAAAATACTAAACTCGAGCTAGATGAAAGAATAAATATGTATCCTCTAGAAGCAAGGGAGGGCTCAACAAATCAACTGACTGCAACAAATCCTCAAAGGTGCACCTGTCAATGATCTCTAATACTTGTATTTGTATCATTAACCATCCAGAACCAAATGGATGTCAGTACATGAAATATAGTGGTATGTAAAATGACAAAAAAGAAAGAAACAATCATAGATGCTCAATTCAAGGAACTTAACTCAACTTAAGAGACTTGACTCAAACATCAACTCAACTCAGGATACTTAACTTAACTCGGTAAAGCATGCAATATTTGTATAGTAAAACAATGCTCCTAAAAGAAACTCTAGCATGCTACTCAGTCAAATTAATTATGCAAAATTAGGGAGTTTCTCTAACCGACAATACTCCCACCACCATAGTTGGTGATGTACAACGAATGCGACGTTGTTGCCACGCCCGTCTATTACTTGCCAAGGTAAGGACACTCAACTCTCACTCTGGATCCACAATCCTTGTCCATCTTTTTGGGACAAGAGTCGCCAGAGTTAACTACATGACTATCCTATGCTGATAATGTAGTTATGGGGTTTGAGATACTCGTACTCTTAGCCAACTCTTTGCTCAATACTACTCCCAAAATATTCTCTTTAAACCTCATTCAACTCATCTCAAACATCATTAAATCTTTCCTTTAAAATAAAAGGAATATACTTTCAAACTCTTTCGAAACTCATCAAAATCTTTTCTCAAAACATCATATCTTTTCTATTAAATCATGCATCAAAAGTCATTTACATATCGTCAAGACTCTTTCTCAAATCATTATTTATGCTCAAAACTCATATTCATGCGGACTCAGTAAAATATGATCAAATCATATTTGTTCAATGTACAAAAATGATCATCAATCTCAATTTGAAAAATGAATAAAAAATTAAATATAATCATCAACTAGGTTTATGTGAACATGCATCCAAATCAAATACTCAACTTATGAACATCATCAACATGTTTTTACAAAAAAGGAACTCAATAAGACAATAGGTAACTCAAAAATTTAATTCAAGAAGCTCAAAAACTCTAACTCAACTCAACTCGAATCAATATAGATGAAGGAGCACGTGGACGAACGCAATCCAACATTATGTTAGCCTTACATACCAAAAAAATTTGGATTCTGGAATAGCTTGGAAGAACTCACAAGATTCTCTTGAAACCCCAACTTTTCCTTTTCTTCTCGGCCCTAGTTCTTAAGATGAATTAGCGTAAATGATTGAAACTTCACGCTTAGGAATTGATATAGGGTCGAAAACGATCTCAAAATGACAGAGTTTTAGACTAGGATGGGTGGGGAAAGGACTAGAATCCCTTTCTTTTAAAATTGATCGTCAAGCACCATGGTGCAGCAAGCCATCAATGCAAACTTGTTCCACTTTAGTTCATTTTTTGACGTAAAACTTAAAACGTGTTCATAAACCTTTTTTCTATAAAATAACAGATAAATTGCATTTGTCAAATGCGTCTTATGTGTATTTTGTGTAAATCACACTCGTACAGTGTGTTTTATGAATAAAACTCAAAAATAAACTATGGTATAGCAGGTCCGCGATGCGGACCTGTCGCTTACCCCTTCTAGTTTTGCAATTTTGCTTCAAAAATTATCTTTTGATTCGGTTGCCCTAAAATTCAACCGAGATCACTTTTCCACACAAATTTTCATGCTAATCATGATTCCAGCCTCAAATTTTCTAAAGAAGTTTGGAAAGATGCGTTATGCAAGCGTTCTCTCATCTAGGGGTATTTTGGTAATTTTACAAGGTGCAATATTTTTTCTTTCTGATTTTTATTGTGCATGTTAAAAGATATATTTTTTTTTTAAAAAAATCAACGTTTTAAAATTTTTTTGTTGCTCTTTTTTCGCTTTTTTTTCTTTTTAATTGTTTCACTTATTTTATGAAAAAAATAAATATTCATGTCATTTTATTATTTCTTATTTATTAAGGTAGGAATGCATGATAATCAACTAAATATCAATATTGATACATTACAAAATTATTTGTACAATATTGATACACGATTATGCACCATTTATATTTTGTTGATACATTACATACCTATTTATATAATATCGACACAAGTTTGTATACAATTTATACAATATCAATGCATTACAAAATTATTTATACAATATTGATATACATTTATACACATTTATACAATATTTGATAAATAGAAAAAATACGCGAAGAAGTTTTTTTGAAAGAATTTTTTTTCTTTTTTTATATGAAGAAACACAACAAAATAAAAACAAAATAAGTTTTTTTTCAAAAATGCTGCCAAAAAAGACAAAAAAAAAGAAAGTAAAAAAGGCCTAATGGTCTTGGGCTGAATTTGAGCTATGTTGAACCCATGGTCCTTTTGAGTATTTTTTTTCTAAGAAAAAAAAATGAACTACCTTTCTTATAAAATTTTCATTATTTTATATATTAATAAAATTTGCACCTTATTTAAATAGGGATAACTTAGTAAATTATATTTATTAAATTTTTTGATGGACATGAAAAAAAAGAAGCTAAAACGACAATTAAAATAAGATGAAAAAAGTCTCTTATCACAAGTTTTAAAAATCTCTTTTACATTTCTGAATTTTATATTCAAATCAAACATTTTCACATAAATTAGTTCAGAAAAAAATACTGTATATAACTTGAATACTGATCTGACCTCTATCAAAATCATAATCCCAATGTTGGTAACAGAGAGGACTTGCAAGCACCAGTTCAGCTGAGATCTAGATGAGAATAGCCCGTGAAGTACGGGACATTTTTAGGATGCATTTATCTCATGTTTGATTGGAACAATACCATAGGATAACATATGTCAGAATTGTAATGTTATTTTATCTCATAATTGAGGGTGAAACCAATCATCGGATAAGTAATCATGAGATGACTTATTCCCCAACCAAATGAGCCGTCAATTTTGAGTTAGCTAGTTTTTGGTGCTTTAAATTGTTATATGAATTATTATCTCTCAAGGTAATAAAGTCATACATGAAGAGAACCATAAACAACAAAAGGTGCAAAAAATATCATTGATTAATGAATGACATGAAGAATGCCTTTTTGAATGGGTACCTTCAAGAGGAAGTATATGGGAAGCAATCTCCTGGGTTTGAAGATCATGAACATCCAGACTATGTTTACAAGCTAGACAGGGCACTGTACGAGCTGAAGCAGGCACCTAGAGCTTAGTACGGTCGGTTGTCCAGCTTTCTACTACGTCATGGGTATTTCATAGGCAAGATAGATAACACACTATTTCTCAAAAGAAAAGGATAACAAGTGCTCATAACCAAGGTGTATGTTGATGACATTATCTTTGGAGGAACTAATGAAACCCTTGGAGCTGAGTTTGCAACATTTATGGGCAGTGAATTTGAAATGAGTATGATGGGTTAGCTGAAATTTTTCTTGAGGCTTCAAATACATCAGACCACTGAAGGAACATCCATTCATCAATAGAAGTATATCAAGGAGTTGCTTACCAAGTTTGGGATGCTTGATGCCAAGGTCAGTGACACTCCCATGGCAGCGACTGCCAAGTTGGTTACAGATGAAGCAGGAACTGTTGTAGATGAGACCAAATATAGAGGAATGATTGTGTGGCTCCTTCATCTCACAGCTAGCAGACCATACATAGTATTCAGTGTGGGCATGGGTGCACATTTTGCAGTCAAAACCAAAAGAATCTCACTTGAAAGTAGTAAAATGAATCCTGAGATATCTCAAAGGAACTATGAACCTGGTTCTTTGGTACCTCACTGGGACTGTTTTTGAACTAGTTGGGTTTGCAGATGCTGACTATGTAGGGTACCAGGTTGATCGAAAAAGTACCTCAGGAATGACAAACTTCTTAAGACTATGTCTCGTCTCTTGGGCTACCAAGAAACAAAATTCAGTGGCTCTATCCATTGCTGAAGCGGAGTATGTTGCTACTGCATCCTACTATGATCAACTCCTATGGATTAAACAACAACTATTGGATTTTAGAGTTAGAGTGGATTGCATACCTATAATGTGTGACAACACTAATGCAGTGAACATAGCCAAGAACCCTGTGCACCACAAACGTACCAAGCACATAGATGTACGCCATCACTTCCTGCATGACAATGTTGAGAAAGGTCATATTGTGATGACTTTCTACAAAACTGAAGATCAAGTGGCTGACATATTCAACAAGGCACTGTGGGGTGAACACTTTGAGCTCAATCGCCTCCATCTGGGATTGATAAAGAACACATAAATCACACTCCTTTCCCTTTGCTATCTCACTTTGAATTTAAGTGTAGTATTGAATAAGTGACCATTATCTTTGCTTACAGGCTCACGTGCTATTATGTATTCGATGGACTACCTCACTAGGAACTGCTTATATTACCCTTAGTTTTCACGGCTAGAATGACACAATAAAGTCAAGAGAAGCTGGTTCGCTCAATTCTCAATTAGGTATGCTTCTGCTTCCCTATGTTTGAAACTTGATGTGTGCTTATGCTATTAAAGTAAAATTTGTTAGTCAACATCAAGAGAACCTGGTTCCCTCTTGTGCACTCAGTTTGACCGATATCTTTCTTTTGGTGGGAAACCTGTTGACTTATGACAATGATTACCTTTCTTAGGATTTCAAGCACTAGTTCAGTGTGTCAGTTCATTCAAGCACGTCTTGTCAATCATTTGTTGCCGCCTCTTCATTTTTCCAAATCCCTCCATTTAAATTGATGATTTATCCCTTTCACATTACTTTCTATCTTCGATCCGTACTTGTCCAAAACCCTCTCTTATTCTCACCGATAAAAGAAGCTTCCCTAGTTTCGTACTCAAACTCAAATTCCAATGCCACAACACCATCTCCTCCCTAGGAATTATCACAGGGGCAACTGATGTCCTCACCCTTCTCAACCTACTACCAATCTCTACCACCATCCCCACCTGTTTGACACTCCTCACCACCGCCTTCCACAAGTCGACCATTGTCTCCACAAGCCCCGGTTGCCTCCATCCACCCATCCTTCTCTCTCTCACCCTCCCCCGTCCTACCACACTACCTCCTAGTCCTTCGCTCGGGATTCCAAAACCTTATTGGAGCACAGTAACCTTACCCATCTCACAACATCATTGCCTTATTGATGAATCCTTTTCAGCCTTTTTCATAGAAAACCCTTCTCCATACCCTTCTTACCCACCAAACCCTACCTTCCCGCCTTGTACTACACCACCTCTATCACCCGTGACTCTAGCCACCCTGTCCCCTCCCAGTCTCCAGTTCCTTCTCTGGCTGCTTCTGACTCAATGGATGAGGTGACTCAGGCGGGAATGCGTCGTGGCATTATTCAACAGCCCAAGAAAGTTTTTGCTTCCACAAAAACCACTCCTCTCTATTCACGAGGACCCTTAATGCGCAACAAATAGAGGACTTTTTCTCTTGATGAGGAAAAGTTGAGTCGCAAAAGGGTTCATCGTGGTAAGTCTCCCGTACCCCCTTCCTCGACTGTTAAATTGCTTTATATCCTAAAGGGTCTTAAGATCCTGGTTCTCCTACTACTGCCCTTACTCCTTCTAAGATAAATAAGCTTGTTGGAAATCTTTCAGCTATGAGGAAGGCAAATTATTTTAAGTCTAAAGCGATTCTATGAGGACATGTGATTCATTTAGAGGTGCGTAATTTTTCCTTGGTTGAAAAATTATGCACTAAATTGGCTGCACAGGGGCGGTTACACCTTTTCTTGGACACTAATTTGATGGTATATGAGCAAAAGGTGGTTGAGTTCTACGTGAACTTTTTTGTTTTGAAGGGTAGTGTTGCTACGTCGAGGGTTTAAGGTGTTGAGTTGGTATTTGATAAAGTCCAGTTGGGTGATATCTTTGGGGTTTCGTCTGTGGGGTTGACAGAATATGTGTGGAGGAAGGACGAAGATTGTGTCCTCACCTCGAAGTTTACTCAAGGAAGGTTTTATGATGTGCCCAGGAAGGTACTTAAGGGGGAAATGCCACCATTCTTGAAATTGTTGTTTGAGGTGGTACACAAGGGAGTTCTTCCTAAGGGTGAGCATCACCATGAGGTGACATTTTATGATATGGGACTTGCAAATGCCATTGATCTCTAGGAACCAATAGACTGGCCCTCTTTGATCATCCGCTATATAGCAAGGGTCATAGATCCTGCACTTGGCTCTCACCAATTGGCATTAGGAATCTACTTACTCTTGTTTTCAAGGCGTACAAGGTCCCTATGGGTGTAGGAAGGCCTCTCACTAAAAAAAACATGATTAATAGGTCTATTGCATTAGAATGTGATTGCCTTCCTGCTATCCCCGTTGCTCCTGCCCCGCCAAAGGCTGCTGGACTTATGTCTCAGATGATGCTAGACCTACAAGCTGCTCGTGCATAACAAATAAGACTCTAGACGCAGGTAGATGAACAAAAGGATCAACCGGTGGAATCTTAGGGTGAAGTAAGTCTCCTTAAGGACCAACTCCTCCATCAGCAGTAGGATCAAAATGTTAGGGTGAATATATTCTTTTGAAGATGCTTGGATCAGTCTCCTCATCCTCTTCCCCTAATCCTTAGCCTCTCTCTTCGTTCTCATTTGGTTTTGTATAATTTCCTTTTGAGTTCTCTTGTTGTTGGTACAAATAATGTCTTTTTGGCTTGTGTGTAATGGCCTGTTTAGACACTGGTGGGCATGAACCATGCCTGTTTTTGATTGTTTGATATTATGCTATGTCTTTCTTTCTTGTGCTTATGAATGTTTGTGGATGGATAATATCATCAGTTTTATTGTGTTGTGCTATGTGGGACTGATTGGCTGTGTGTTTGTGACATTGCCTAATAGTTATCCTTGTTCGTACTTTATTCTTTTTATGATGTCAAAAGGGGGAAGTAGTTTGTTACAGGTGCAGGTATATCACAGGTACGGGAAGTATGGACAACACAGGTTTGCCATCATCCAAAAGGGGGAATTCGCTAGGTTTTTGCAAGATCTCCTGAACTGTTTTGATGATGACAAACAAAACCGGGCTCAGGATGCAGTGCCAGGAAAGCGGACATAACAAAAGAGGCAGAATCCAATAAGGAAAAGGAGTGTTAAATGAGGAAGCAAAACCAGAACAGGACTCCTACAAGGAAAAGTTGTAGGTGCCATATTTACGAAGGAGTCTTGGAAAAGGACTCTTCTAGTGTTAAGTATAAAAGAAAATCAACAACCCTAGAAGAGTCATGTCACGCCCCAAAAGATATGGAGGAATGACTGGCACTCGATACCACCATAGGCCGAGTAAACCACTTAACATACTGGTTACTTAGACTAGGGACC
>JBCEWC010013059.1:0-15371 GCA_038996855.1 Solanum aculeatissimum | reverse complement strand
AGTAGCCCATCTAATAGATTATCATATCAAGCCTTGTAACATATCAAAATGGTGCAAGCACCCAAAATGCTCATAGATCCAAAACGGAGAGACTATGTGATCACAAACCTTTAGAAAACTTATCATATCAAAGGTTCATCAAAAGTTTCATCATGCCAATAACCATGCATATGCCATGAATCAAGATCAAGATCAAGATCATGGGTAATGGAATTCAACTTTGATTTAACAATTAGAAAGATAATTGATCATAAAATATGTAGAAATCCAAGAATAAGCCATAATGGAAGTTACCCATGCTTAATTAAATCATGAAATTGAACATGCAAGTTGATCAATAAGGGTTTCAATAACCATTCATGAATTCAAGTGTAAAATCATGTTTAAATCACCTAAAATCTATAACACTCAAGTCCCAACACTAATCTAAAACAATATTGGAAAAACCCATAACTAATTGAAAGCTTAAAATCAAATTTAAAGAGTTAGGGTTCATAGGGTCTTCAAGGATGAAGGAGGATTTGAATCAAGTCCCATATACCTTAATTCCACCAACAATTAACAAAGTCAACTTAGTCAAGGTCTTCTTCCCTGAATTCCCAAAGCTTTCTTCAATGGAGGCCAAGAGAATATTAGAATCTTAAGAGAGTGTATAGGAGTGTTTGAATGGATGAACGAGGGTTTGGGGAATGTTTTAGGAGACCTTAGGGTACCAAAAAGGGGCTTAAGGAAATGTTAATCATGAAAATACCATTAATAAAACACAACTTTCCGAGACTAAGCAGAGTGAGATGGCTGCTACAGTGCCCGTCTCACTGTTCACGTCTCGTTTGCCCCTCCATCAGACAACACTTAGATAAATTTTTAGCGCGAACTCTCGGAGGGCTCTCTATAACACTTGACGGACACTTTTGACGGACCGTTTGGAGGTTGACTGTCCGTGTACTTGTACCGTGAGCCTATACTTAGTCCCCTAAACTTTTCCATGTCTTGGCCTAGCCATTGTCCCTTTCGACGGGACAGTGAATGGACCGTCTAGGCTCAAATGATCCGTTCAAGGTATCGTGGTCCTACACTTGTCTTAGGGGTGGTTCCAGGAAACCCTTAGCTCACTGGAGCATCCCAAGACACCCCATATGGACTGTGCAAAGTTTCACAGTCCGTGGCCCTGCCCTTATCCATTTTCCTGAGCCTATCTCCAATGTCTTTCGCATTTCAGATAGTCTCACTGTTTGGGCCATATCTCCCTCATCCGAACTCTAAATTGAGTGAAACCAGTTGCATTGAAAAGATAACTCAAATTTATTAAATTTGATTTGTATCAGACCACATGGTTCATCCGATATCAAAAGTTGTGACCGTTTAAAGTACACTGCCAAAACTATCCCTCTAGGCCACCAACTAGCCCATTTTGTGTTCGGCCACTTAAACTCAACCCGTGGATACCAAACATTAACCATGACCAGTAATACATCATCTAAGGATAATCATAAGGAGATTTCAAAAATTTTTGGGTTGTTACACTCTTGGGCATCCTCATCAACTCTAGAGCCATAAAATTCTGGAGGGTTCATACGGGTGAAATCTCTTACTCTTGAAGCCGGAATGCTAATAACAGCAGGGCCAGCAGGCCTCTCCTGGTTGGTCACAACTTGAGCCAACATAGTCACTACATTCCTGAACTCGACGTGGGACACTTGCTCCTCTACTGATGCCGGGGGAGCTTGTTCCTCAACCTCGGGAGCCGGACGGGGAAATTGAGCTCTTATGGGAGGCATGTTCTGAAAGAATGACAAGAGCATAGAGAGTTTCGAGAAATTCCAGAATGGTACAAGGCACGATACAAGAGACAATGAAGTGATAAGTTCCTAGAACGTCGCCATATCCTCTCATTCATAGATATGGTGCACAACACACCCATGAATAGGACTCTACTTGACGCGGCATGTTGGACTCCGAGGACCATTTATAAACCTAGTGCTTTGATACCATCTTTGTCACGACCTAGATAAGGGGCCTAGATGTGACATGGCGAAGGAGAACTCGAAAGTCCTCGATCAATCCATGATGGCATCATTTTACACCTTATCGGTTCGAAAGCATGGAAAATAAACACATAACATATACGTTCTAAGGAATTGGGGACTTGGGACACAATCTATGGGGATATTTCCGGGAAAGGGATGAACATGGATTCACATAACACATAACAATTATCTCTAAGGGGAACGGGTAAGTAGGATTCATAATGGGGCACACCGGGGTTGTGGGACTTTCCACATAAGCACATAGTCAATCAAAAATCCCCAATATTTAACTCATAGACAATTTAAATAACGATTCTTTAAGACGAGGCTAATAAGCATAATTCCCATAAATATAACAATCGACATAACAAAAAAACGTATGAGAGTACAGTGGCCCAAAATCTCTACATAAGATAGGCAGGGGCCTCAACATAGTTTGAGGCTCACCCTCTCACCCTCAAAACGAAAGTACCAAAAAAATAAGCAAATACGACATCACAAATCCATGTGAGCTACAACATGAACCTGCCAAATGCGACCCCTCATTGGGTAAGAGAAGATTACTTGCCAAAGGTAATCTATATCATACCTTACGGGAAACAATACCCATTTCGGAGGATGGCCACCTTCCTTACGGGAAACAATACCCATTTTGGAGGATTTCACCTTCCTTACGGGAAAAAATACCTATTTTGGAGGATTTCATAACATATCATAACACATTGTATCATATCGTATCACATCATATCAAGGCATACCTTACGGGAAACAATACCCATTTCAGTAGCAACCCATGTAGGCTCATTGTTTGACGGAATGGGCGGGGCCTTAGAGATAACCCACATTTTCCCACCCAATCTCTCGGTACTAAGTCATCATCCCACAAGAATACGTATACATATATACATGCATGCTTAGAAATGAAAACTTGACACTTAAATTTCAAATCATGCAACTTGGGCTTAGGAGCCAAACATACTTTCAACAAAGGAATTGAAGAATTTCACAAGAAGGATGATCTTCCCCAAATTTCTTTAAGCTTTCAATAATAGAGGTCAAGAGAATTTAGGAAATTACAAAGTGTAATGAACAGTGTTAGAATAGATGAAAAGGGTTTAGGGTTAGGTTAAGAGGGTTTGGGGGACCTTAGAAAGCCTACAAAGGGCATAGAAATTAATTAAATTACGAATTAACCATTAATAAAACATACTAATTAATTGTAACACAGTTTCTCATGGATGGCTACAGGGCACCGTCCAGTGGTACACGGTCCGTGTATTGAACTGTCTGGCCACACTTGGCCTCGCCTTCGGCTTGAACTCTCGAGGACTTTCTAGATCACTTCATGGAGGGGTATCACGGACCGTGTGGCTTCACATGGACCGTGTACGGGTCTGCGTAGCCACACTTGGCCCGGAGTCCATCCCCATACCTTAGCCAACACACTGCCCTACTTCACGGGACCCCCTAACAGTCCGTTTGGAGTCTCACGGACCGTGGGGTGGTCCATCGGACTTAACTTGGTCCATGGCCAGGGTCTTGGACACCAGGAGCCCACTGGATCCCCCACGAACCCCACATGGGACGTAGACCTTCAAACGGTCCGTGTTCATGTCCTTTCACCATTTTTAGAACTCGTTTCCAGCGCCTCTCGAATTACGGGTAGTCTCACTAGTTTGGCCATAACTTTCTCATAAGAACTCCGAATTGAGTGAAACTAGTTGCGTTGCGAATATAACTCAAAGATTTTCAATTTGATATATAGTATCCCACACAATTCATCCCGTACCAAAATTTATGATTCCTCAAGGTACACTGCCCAAATGGCCTCTCTAGGCCACCAAAAGGTCCATTTTGAATTCGGCCACTTAAACTCAACCCATGGCTACCAAAATTCAACCATGACCATTCCAACACCATATAAGATCAACCATTAATAATTTCAAAAATTTTCAGGTCGTTACATTATTCTAGGGTCAAAATAGGAGAAAATTGAACTTTATGAGAAAATGACCTATGCGGGAGCAAATCCGCGCCGCGCATATGGTTCACAATGATACAAATTTTTCTGAACAATTTCTGTTTTAAGTGAAACCACCTTGGATCCTTTCCTAACTAACTTCAAACGAATTTGGATGGATTTTATGACCAAAACCCACTCTATAAATAGCCCTTTAACCCCCAAATTGACTCCATTATTCGTCAAATCACCCACTACCAAAACTCCCTCACTAGGAATCACTCTTAAACACTTTCTTCTTCATCAAGTAAGGAATCCATTGAAGACCAACTCAAGCTCTCCATTTCTCTTCAAATCCTAAGTTTATTAGTTAAGGTATGTTGATTTTTATCTATAAAATCCTTTTTTTATGGAGCTCCTTATAAATTCTCTAGTTTTACCTAATTTCAACTATGTGAATTTTATGGGTCTTCTCTACTTCTACTTAAATTCTTCAATTATGATTGTGGTTGTGTATATTGATCAATCCTAATGTGAATTCAAGTCAATTGTATAAAATTGATGATTTTTCCATGGATTCTGTCAAGTCAAGTTAAGGCTCATGATTTCCTAATGGGTCTTTTTTATTCCCATCCAATTGAATGAATTATTATTCAATTATGATCTAATTACTCAATTAAGTATGGATTATGATCCAATTGCATAATTTTGGTTCAAATGACTATGAATGATGATATGATGATGAAGGTGACTTAAGATCCTAATGTTTATGAAATGATGATGTTAATATGGGGAATATACCCACACTATATGCAAAGCTATGTAAATGGACTATTCCTATGATATGCTATGTTTTCATGAGGTTATGAGGCTTATTTTACAAGCTATGAAAGTATGATTTTGATCAAGTATGAATTATGTTTAAAGCTATGTATACCCATGATTATGTATTCCGTGAGATTTGAATTAGCACCGAATGAGCTTGTGTGAGGGGGACTATATTGAAGGGTCCTTACATAAATCCTCAAGTCTCATAACTATGTGTCACTGTAGGTTTGGCTATTATATGCCTATAAGGTTAGCTAATGGATCCATATAGCTTTTTCATGGGATACTCACCATGAAAGGATAGTGTAATGATCCGAACCTAGGGCTTAGTCATTACATGGAGAATGAGACATCCAGAGGCACCTCATCCAAGCCATCTTCACATATCAAGCATATCATAAGTAATGACATAAAGATAAGATAGAAAACCAAGGAAAATGGTGCTAAGTACCATAATATAAAACAATAATGAGATAAAAAAAAAACCAGATACAACCATAGTATGTGTCCAACAATACCTCTAACATAGACTTGGTTGGAGTTAAGATATGTTCAAGCTCGCCCTCAAATACAATCATAGCAAAAGGAATTGTAAAAATAAAAATTAAAATATCTTAATATATTAAGATAAAAAGAAAACTAGGATGTCGTTCCCGAACTAGAGGACTGACCAACTTCCATCTTTAATGATCCAAAGCTAGCCACATGGAGGATATTGAGGAGAGTCCTTCCCTACATGGTTAAACCATGTAGGCATAGAGTGTGGGTTAGTACTTTGAATGTACTGGTATGTAGGTATGCAATGCATGACATGGAAACAATGATAAGATGATTCATGTTAAGTCTCATGTTAAATCATATATTTACAAAGGCATTAGTAATTCATAGTCAAGCAAATATCATTTAAACATATAGAGGCAACTTTAGAAAGAACTTAGTAGAATGCATAGGTAAATATAGTCATGAATAAGGAAAACATATATAAACTTGGAACATACATAAATTATAGGGATTTGAATTGTATACCATAGAAAACACATCTTTGAAGTATAAGGAGAACATACATATGGGTGATCATTTAACACATTTTTATCCATAGAACATGATATAATGCATATGAGAAGTAAATAACTTACCCTTACTTAAATGCATGATAAGGAACATAGTTTTAGATTAGTGAGGAATCATAGGTGATTATGTTAAATTAAAATAGTAATATCCTTGGGTGAACAATACATCACTTAACATAAAAGACTATTTTATTATGAAAGAAACATTAGTGCTCATAATGTAGATACCTTTACATACTTAATTACATAGTCATATACCTTTAGTAGAAGTACCATTTGAAAGTAACAAAAGACCATAACTTATTTGTGAAAAATCATTTGAGCATATAAAATAATGAGTTATATAATCTTTGAACCATCTACCATAGTAGTAAACATCCTTGGGTATAATAAGGAGTCGCCATAGATCATCATAAAAGGGACATCTTGGGGACAATGAGATTATAATGATGGTATCATGCCTCTTCTAATGGAGAGCTTCTGCATTCATCCCAAGGTCCACTCGGTGCTAAGTAAAACTCTCACAAAATAATCATAAGCACAAATCATAGAGTTATTTAATATGGTGAGGTATTCTACTAACCTATCCCATAAGCATTTATAATGTTAATCATCATCATAAGGATAACTCCTAAATCTTTTCTATGCCTCTACTGACGGCTATCATTATCTCATAATCATAGATAGGTGAGAGAACTCACATTTTAATCATTAATTCATTCTTGACTTCAATACCATTCTAGGAATATGTTATGTCATGGGATATCTCATGATGCAATGCCATAATAAATGTAAATTAGCTTTAAGATTTTGAAAGTTGAAGGAAATACGCATACTCACATACATCCATGACAACTACCCATAATTAAGGTAACCCATAAATCAATTCACACACTCATTACTTGAAATCAATAAGATACATGAGCCAATACACTAATTCATGAAACTCATGTGACTTAGACTTGATTCATATTCAATAATAAGAGAGGAAGTATGAATTTAAGTAAGATCAAACAAACCTCCATCAACTTCATAATCCAAAATTCTGTAAGTAAGGAAAAATCATAAATAGTCATGAAACCATAAAAAATTCTAGATATTCATGTATAAGAGTAGTAGAATTCATCAATTTGAAAAATAATTTAAAGAACCCATATCATGATCTTCATAACCCCCAAATTAGCTTGCAAAGTAAACTCCAAATAAATTCATGAATTTCAAATAAACTAATTTTTTTTTATAGTTTTTCATGCATATAGGTAGTAGAATCCATCAATTTAGAACCAATTTCGAAAACCCATCAAATATCTCTAAAACCCTAACTCCGATAATATAGAAATTCAAGACAGAGCATCCTTTCCATGGAATCAAACATTATTTCTTGATAATATAGACTAACTAGCATCAATAGAATCATAATATAAGCATTTGGAATCAAGATACAAAAACCCATAAAAATTGCATACTTGGACTTTAAGGAATGAAGTAGGAAATACTTTGGGTCTCCATGGGTGTGAAATGAACCCATGGATTAAACCCACATACCTTGGTGGAAATTCTCTGAAAGAATCTTGGTTTTAGAAGTGAAATTTGAAATCCTAGGTTGGTCTTCTCTTAATCTTGAGGAAGAAGGAGCTTGGGAGAGAGTTAAAATATTTTTGGTGGAGTGATTTGGGAATGAAGGGTAAAGGGGTAGTATATGTATATTTTTTGGGACCACATAGGCTTAATACTATGTAGTTTTGGAATAAAATGGATGAAAAGTTATCAAAAATCCCTCCATTAAATTGACCAAACCAAATTATGAATGCCCGTTTACGGGCCGTAAAAGGAAGTATGACACGTAATGTTGTTCGTAGACCAAGATGCATAAATTATTATTTCAGGCTCCAAAATTATGAACCATCCTACGACACGTAAAACGGATCACGGTCCATAAAAATACATCATAGTTTCCTTCCATACTTGATCAAAATTCCAACCTCCGGGACCCCAATTAAGACCACACATTATGATCCATAAATAATAACACGACCGTAATCCTTTCCATATTTCCTTTTCAGACTTTAATTTTTTTTCCCAAGACCAATCCAGTCCATGATGTTTGTGTACGACCCTTGAACTTAACCACGACTTGTACTTTGGCTTTGTGATTTCAATCTAGTGACCAAATTTTCAACATTTTGACTCAGTCTCAACTTCAAATTTACAGAGCATTATAGATAGCGTCTAAAGAGTATGGTCTTCAGTTGATGTAATTCTCATCGTGTTAGGATAGAACCTATAGGGTGAGAGTTGGATCTACCATGACAAAGTAGACTCCTTTTTTGCTCAGTGTAGAGGGAACATCAAGATTCCATGTAACAGTCCGCATGGTCTTCTTGTTGGTTATGGTCTTATTCCCACATATGTATATGCTAGGTTATGAAAGGTCTTATGATTCTTCTAATCATGGTTTTAAAGATGCATTGATCATTTATATCTTTTCCTTATTCTACTGCTATGATTATGCATATTGATATTGTGATATGGTGTTTTCTTGATGCATGACATACCTACATACTTAGTACATTCCACGTACTAACACATATTTCTTTGCCTATATGATCTAACCATGAAGGGATGGGAGACGATATTACTCCTCACCTTTGTGGTTAGCTTAGGTATTGGGTTTGAAGATTGTTGGTGAGTTCCCATGCTTTGGGGACAAGCCTCACTCATGTTATGTTCCTATATTGAGGCTTTATGCTTTCTTTTATGTTCTATCTTGAGGGTGAGCTAGTAAGCATGTTCTAGACCCCGCCAAGATCTTTTGATGTAGAGACATGATTTGGACTTACGATGTTGTAATTTCCCTAAGGAAAACTATGCCTTCTATATTTCTATGTTCCACGAGCTACTCTCTTATGAATTGTTTACTTTACCTTATGTATACTTATGATATGAACATGAGGCTTGGATGGGATGCCTTCGAGTGTCACATTCGTCGTGTCACGGCTAGATCCTAGGTTTAGATCATGACATCAACTTATTTCACTTACCTAACCTGGTCATATCCTTCCTGGGCAAAACCTTGAGCAAGATTTTCTCTCCAATAATAAATTCCATATCCCTAACCTTCCTCCGCATATTCCTTCTATTTACTCTGATCTAATAGAAGCTTGTTTTGAATCATCATGAACTTCTCTAAAGATTACCTCTGTAGATCAGTCGTATATGGACTCACCATAATCCTCTGCAAGTGTATATATTCTTCTCCAGTGTATCCTATCTATCAATAACATTCACCCTTTTCTAGCATGTTATCTTTATCAAGCATTGAACAATCATTCACCAAATAATATAATAATTAACAATACAATTCTCAAATAAAAAAGTCAAAGAAAATCATAGAAATCATATTCACCCAGGCTTTGTAGATGTATAATCCTGCATCTTACCAATAATATTTAACACTTACTCAATAAACTATTAGTTTGTCTTTCATCTGTACACAAATGTTAAAAGGTCTTTAATCATTCCCATCTAGTCATGATCTATAGGGATCCTAAGTGTTCATTTATTGTATCGATGTGGTACCTTCAACCACACGTACAACTGGTAATTTGTACACTTACATCAAACTTAAATTTTTTATCATTAGAATAATAAATGTATTCATACCGTATCCATATATCTCAATATGCTCACAGATCTAGTTATATCTCAAGACAACACCTCAAGCGCCTGCAGTCATAAGTTCATAATTATAAACATTAGTCAAATAGACGATTCAATAGTTCACATGCTTATTTATACAAGCCTTCATTAACTCAAACATCACAAAGTTGAAACTACATTTGAAGACCAATCAATATGCTATACAACTTATATTACACACAAGAAACTAACATAAGTCTAACTCCAAATAAATCATGACATACCCCAATTAAAAAACTAGAAACAAGTAATCTAAATCACTGAATCCTTCCCTTTTCTCACGGCTTCAAAATGCCGAAATCTAAAACAAGAAAAATAGAAGTATTTTAATAATCTACTCTTCAAACAAGCATCTTGGGTATTCAAACTCACCTAATTCTACCCTTTAACAAGGTCTAATCGATCATCCAAAGATTATTTCATCATATAATGATTTTCATAATCACACCAATCTCATTGAAGGAGTTTCAGTCTCATTAACCTTTCTTGAGCAGTTTATATGCTCAAACAATCTATTTGTATGGACTTTGTAGGTTCTCCAATATAATAAACTATAATTAAACCCATAATTTCATCTAAGAAGTAAAACTAGACAACTTAAAATTAAAATATATATAATAATATATGTCCTACATGTTGTCCCATAAAGTTCAAGAGTTTTAGGATTCTAACCCATAATTTCACATAAATATTATGTTCTTTTATTCTAGGATGAATTTGAATTATCGGTTGAAAGGATTGATGAAGAAAACTTAATGCTAGATAGAAAATTCATACCCCTTGAAAATTTACCGTTCGAATATTTGATTTTTGATAAAAGACTGGGGAAAAATTGACTTAAGCACATTCTACCTAGCGATGCTCATTGCAGCGAACACACTGTGGCGAAGAAAGGCTTTGCTACGATGAACCTTTGAAATTTGGGGACCTCTGCTATGGCAAACCACTATTTTGTTACGGTGAAGCCTATTTCACTTTGAAAACCCGCTGGACTGTGACTAGGCAAAAAATAGAAACGCCCCTCATTTATCACACATGATTAGGAGATATCAGCTATGAATCCTTATCATATGGGGTTTTTACTAATTCATCAAACTACAGGGGCTTAGACAAGCGTACTATAGCCCTGACCACCTATAATGATGGAACCAATGGTTACAGATGGTCGATATTTTCCACCATAAATTTTAAGTTAAGTAGGTTGAATTATCACCTCATTTAAGGCAAACTGACTCATTCATCTTAATCCAAATAAATATCAAAGGGATCACAATCTTATTTGTTTACTGACTCGGCCAATTTTAACCTACCTAAATATATATAGCACAATCTACCTATTTGACTTTCCTAAATGCAGAATATAGATTCTTCTTTTTTTATATCCTTCCACACTATAATTATATTTCATCCCTCTTAAAATATTTGAAATGTTGAATTAGGCAAAAGAGAAAAAGATCTAAATTCTTTTTTTTTCTTATTTGATGTTCGATATTTATTTTGGGTTCAACTAATCCAGATTTGCATCAGGAAATTTTTTTGGGGGTAAAGTGTACGTTAGAGTTTAGTTTCTATGATGATGAAATACTAAATCTGTATTAGGCATGCATGCTTCCTCTAAGGAAAGTCAATTTACCACATAAACATCTCAAGAGGAAGACAAGTAAATCTAACAATGTGCAACTCAAGGGAATTTGACATTGAATCTCAATCAATATAAAAATATCTAGTGGTATTTTCTTTATATCTCTACTTTCTAAGTCTTCTTGCATTAGCTATTGTAATCCTAGATAGTTGACTCATTCCCAATTTAATAAAAAGAAAAAATTAAATCCATACTCAAGATAATTCACTAATTAAGAATGAAAAAGCACTTAGCACTCAACGATAATCTTTAATAGTGACCTAGATGATAGTAATTCATACAACATCAGTTAAACAAAGAGTCTTTAGATTTAATGAGGATCGCCTGAGCTTCATTTTCAAAAAGTAGTAGTATTAGAATAACAATTAAGACTACGTATCTTTTGTAACAACTCGAAAATTGTAATGATCCGAATTTTTTTGAACTTCATGATGGTTGGTCAAGGTTAGTGTTAAACTAGTTATGGTTAAATTTTTGTAGCTGTGGGTTGTATTTAAGTGGCCGAATTCAAAACAGATCATTTGGTGAGGTTGTAGGGCCGGTTAGGCAGTGAAATTTAAAAGATCATATATTTTGGTATATGTTGAATTGTGTGGGATTCTATATATCAAATTGAAGATCTTTGAGTTATCTTTGCAACGCAACTGGTTTCACTCAATTCAGAGTTCATATGGGAAAGGTATGGCCAAAACAGTGAGACTGCACGTAATTGAAAGGACGCTTGGGACAAGGTTCTGGAATTGGGTTAAGGACTGGACCACGGTCCGTTTGATGGTCCACGGTCCGTGTGGGTGCTTGTAGGTTGGTCCAGTGGGCTCCTAGGGGTTGGGGTCCAAGCCATGGACCAAGTAAGATCCCATGGACCACCCCACGATCCGTGAGACCCTTCACGGCCCGTGAGGGGTCCCGTGAAGTGGGGCAGAATGTTGGCCAAGGTTCAGGGCTAGAATCCGGACCAAGTGATGCTCCATGGACTAGTACATGGTCCGTGTGCAGCTACACGGTCCGTGAGACCCCTCGTGAAGTGATCCAGAAAGTCCTCCGAGAGTTCAAGTCAAAAAGTGAAGTTACATGGGCAAGTACACGGCCCGTTTACCTGTTGACAGGCACTGTAGCCCTTTCGTGAGACCTTGTTTCAGTGAATTAGTCCATTTCTTTAATGGTTAATTCATAATTTAATTAAATCCTATGCCCCTTTTTGGCTTTCTAAGGTCTCCTAAACTCCATAAATTAAAACCCTAAACCCTTTTCATCCATTCTAAGACTCCTCAATTTATTAACATTTTCTAAATTCTCTTGACCTCCATTGATGAAAGATTGAAGAAATTTGGGGAATATCATCCTTGTTGTGAAATCCTTCAATTCTCTTGGTTAATTTCAAGGTATGTGGGTTTGATTCATGGAATCCCTTTCATCCATGAAGACCCAATAACCCTCCTCTTTAAATTATGATTTTTAGATTTCTTAAATTTTTGGGTTCTTTAAACTTTGAAGTATTTAATTGAATTGGATTGTGGGTTGTAGAAATTAGGTGATTTGAAGTTGATTTAAGTTTGAATTATATGAAGCTTCAATGGATTTGATGAAGTTAAGTTATGCATGTCCTTTTGCTCTTGAACTATGCATGGGTAGTATTTAAATGATGGTTTGAACGTTGATTAAACTTGAATTTCTTATGAACTACTCTTGATTTGAATTGAAAGTGTGAATTCTAGTGCCCATGCTATCCTCATTATTACTCATGGCATTGCATGCATGATCATGGATATTTTGATGAAGGTTTTGATGTGGGCTAAGTCCCAAACATGTTTATGACTATGATTTTGAACAAGTATGGGTTATGATTAAGTTGTGATCACACTAAGTCTATGATATGGCTCTTTGAGTAACATGGGTGTTTACACCACTATGATATGACAAGTTATGACAAGTATGGAGCTACTCTTATGCATAAAGTTTGACATGAAAGTTTTTTTTGGCTTTTTAGCCCATGAAGCATGATTATGAAATATGTTTGACTCTTCTTAAGTATGCATAAGAGTAATGGAAGTGATTTGGCTTTTATGCCCAAGTATGCATGGTTTGATGTTCATGTGTCAAGTTTTCGTTTTAAAACCATGTATATGTATACGTATTCTTGTGGGATGATGACTTAGTACCGAGAAATATTAGAGTAGTAAGTGGGCTATCCCCAAGGGTCCCACTCCTTTCCAGAAACAATGTGCCACCATAGGTTGCTACCGAAATAGGAGGCTCGTAAGGTGTGCTTTGATATGATATGCTATGGTATGTAAATCCTTTCGAAATGGGAGACCCATAAGGAAGATGGCCATAACACCAAAATGGGAGGAACGTAAGGTGTGGTGTAGATTACCTTTGGCAAGTAATCTTCTCTGATCCAATGGGAGGCCTTATTGGGCAAGTTCATGTTGTAGCTCACATGAGTTTGGATGTCGGTTATGGTTTTATCCCCTATATATTATAAACTTTATCACATTTCTTATATCATGATAATCATGGCATATTGATATATTGGTCTTTCCTATATTCTCTCCTATGTATTTTCCCTTGCCATGTAGGTTGTTATAGGTTCATGTGCACACATTGCATGCCCGCATACTTAGTGCTTTATTGTGCTAACCCATACTATTGTCTACATGTTCTAATTATGTAGGGACCGGCGATGACCTCTATCTACTGTTGAACGATGAGTGATCTCATTTGAAGTCACTTGCTTGTGGTGAGCCCTTTCTCCAAGGGCAATATCTACTTTCCTCTTCCTTGAATCATTTTTATTGTCTTTCTTTATGACTTGAGAGTGAGCCCGAGTTATGTCGTGGCCCCACTCTATCTTATGTAGAGGCTATGTTGGACATGTTAGACTCTTGCACGTTGTATTATGCTTATCTTGGGATGTTATGACTATTGAGATTATGTTATGGAAATGATATTTTGATTATGCTTATGACCATGTGATGGGATTGTGAATGTTGGGAATGTGCTTATGTGGAAAGTCCCCTAACACAGAATGCCCCCATAAATTGAGTCCTACTTACCCACCCCTTAGAAATACTTGATATGTCCTATGTGATTCATGTTCATCCCATTCCCGGCAACATCCCCATAGCTTGAGTCCAAAGCCCCATTTCCCCTAGAATTATGTGTTATATGTTTATTTTCTATGCTTCTGAATCGATGATGTGTGTGATGATGCTATGATGGCTCGATCGAAGACCTTGAGGTTCTCCTTCGCCATGTTGAATCTAGGCCCCACTTTCCGGTCATGACAAAGATGGTATCAGAGCCCTAGGTCTGTAAATGATCCTCGGAGTCCAATATGTCGCGTCACGTAGAGTCTTATTCATGGGTGTGATGCGCGCCATACCTTTGAGTTAGAGGCTAGGACAATGTTTTAGGAACTTGTCACTTCATTGTCCCTTGTGTCATGCCTTATACTGTTTATAAGATTCCCTAAACTCTTGGTTCTTGTCGCTCTTTCAGAACATGTCTCCCAGAAGAGCTCCCTTCCCCCGTCAAGTTCCTAAGTTTGAGGAACAAGCCCCTCGGGCACCGATAGAGGAACAAGTATCTCATGCCATGTTTAGGAATGTGGTATCCATGTTGGCCTAAGCTGTGGCTAACCAAGCCCGGCCAATCAATCCTGTGAATGTGGGTACTCTAGCTTCTAGGGTGAGGGATTTCACCCGGATGAACCCTCCGGAGTTCTTTGGTTCAAAGTTAGAGGAAGATGCTCAAGAGTTCATCGATGAACTCACTAAGGTGTTAACAATAATGGGGCTAAGTTTGGAAGAGAAAGCCGAGTTGGTCGCATATCAATTGAAAGATGTGGACCAAGTGTGGTATGATCAATTGTTGGTTGAACGAGTTGCGGATGCCAAAGTTGGATGGGAAGAGTTCAATTGGCTTTCCTTGATCATTTCTTTCCTCTTGAGCTTAGGGAAGTGAAAATGACCGAGTTCATCAATCTCTGGCAAGGTGGTATGACCGTGAGGGACTATTTTCTCAAATTTACTAAGCTCTCCAAGTATGCTCAAATGCTTGTATTTGATCCCCGTGCAAGAATGCACAAGTTTATTTTGGGTGTTTTGGATTTGGTGGTGAAGGAGTGTCGAACCGCTATGCTC
>JBCEWC010013058.1:0-10000 GCA_038996855.1 Solanum aculeatissimum | reverse complement strand
TCAAGCCATCTTAGCATCAAGACATACATCATCGGTTCGGAAGCGTGTAGTTTAACAAGAAGCACATAATTCTAAGGGATTATAGGCTTTGGACTCAAGCTATGAAGATTTCATGGGGAAGAGGATTTGCATGAATCACATAGCGCATAACAAGTGTGTTCTAAGGGGCGGGTAAGTATGACTCAAGCTATGGGGGCAAGAAGGGGCTTGAGACTTTCCACATAAGCACATTCTCATTGAAACACATCATAATAGCATAAGCATAATCATCTCCTCCATACATGATACATAACCAAATCATTCCAAGTAATCACATAGCATAATCGTACGGGAGTATTTGTAATGTCCAACAATGCCTCTAATCTAGAATAGGGTGAGGGTCAAGACATGTCTCGGGCTCACCCTCAAATAAAGAAGTAACGACATACATAAAAGTAGATAGAGAGTGGATGTTGTCCTTAGAACATAGGAATCACCACAAGTGATTCTCAAGGATCTAAATCAACCGTCAATAGGTGGATAAATGTCGTCTTCGACCCCTACATGGTTAGATCATGCAGATAAAGAGTATGGGTTAACACATATATAATGCACCAAGTATGTAGGTATGCAATGCTTATGAACATGATTTACCTATAGACCAATACTAGATGACAAGGGAACATACATAGAAAGAAGTTTATAAGAGAGGATAATACGTCAATATGTCATGAAATTCATAATGCATGAATGCTTAATATATAAACATAAAGGAGATGGGACCTCAATCGACATTAGACCAAGTGAGTTATAACTTGGAACTCCATCGTCTACCCCACAACGGATAAAGAGGTGACCTACTTGCCAAAGGTAGATTCTTTCATAACATCATCATCATCTCATAAGAGGCATAAACATAACCTATGTTTGGCACATAGTTTGACGGAAAGAAGTATGGACCCTTGGGGATAATCCACGCCAACATCCAATCCCTCGGTGCTAAGCCATCATCCCACAAGAATACATCCGTCTATATATACATGCTTTTGAAATGAGGACAAGTAACTTGACATCATAACCATGCATAATTGGGCTTAAAAGCCAAAATCACTTTCTTTACATTCATGCATACGCGACTAAAAAGTCAAAACATTCTTCATATCATACATTCATGCATAAGTGACTAAAAATTCAAATCATTCTTCATGTCATACTTTCATGTATAGGAATAGCTCCATACTTACATAGGTATGAGAAAAGAGTATGGACCCTTGGGGATAGTCCACGTCGACTCTAGTCTCAATCCTATGCGCTTTTAACATTTACATATAGTGTAAACACCCATCATTTTCTCAAACAGCCATAACATAGACATAGTGTGATCACAACCTTGTCATACCCATTCATAGCTTGAAAACATAGTCACAAACATCTTGGGGACTTAGCCCACATCAAAAGCTTCATAAAATCCATGCTCATGAATGTAAATGTCATGCATGATCAATGAATAACATGGGTAATGGAGATAAATATTTAAATAATCATAATAAAATATATTCATGATTAAATCATAATGAAATCCACAATTAAAAACATAATTCATACTACCGATGCTTGAATTGAAGACTTAAAGGGACATGCATAATTAAATCTTCATAAAATCAATGGAAATCAACAATTTAGGGCTTAGTTAGCTTTAAAATCAACAATTAGATACAACCCATACTTCAATTTAATTAAATCAACACTAATTTAAAAGACCCAAATTCAAAGTAAGCATAATTTCATAAATTCAATTGAAGAAAAAAAATTTGGGGCTTCATAATTGAAAGGAGCCATGAATAAATTCTCACATACCTTGATAATCAAGAAGCTTCAAAGAGAAGAGAGATTGAAGAAGAAAACTTTTTTAAATTCCAATTTCAACCTTCAAGCTATGCTAGGAAGAGAGCTTTTAGAAGAGACAATTTGAAAATAATCTAAGTGTTGAAGGGATTTTGCATTGAATGAGAGTGTATAGGCTAAATCAGGAGTTTAGGAGAGCTTAAAAATGCTAAAAATTATCCTTAGGATTAGTTAAAAATTACAATTAAACCATTAGTGAAAGGAGGAAGAAAAACTGGAAACGTCACTAGCGAAGGCCACTACACGGACCGTGTAGTGACTCACGGTCCGTGAGCCTGGACTTGAAGATGAAACATTAACCTTGAAAAAGATAGGAAAAGTTTGAAACGTCACCCACACGGTCAACTACACGGACCGTGAGGGGTCACACGGTCCGTGAGCCTCCCCCATGAAGCCACACTTGGAAACAACTTGCCAACAAAGGTCCCATACTTAGAAAAATTCTCCTCAAGCAAACACACGATCAATCACACGAGCTGTGGGGCTTCACACGGACCGTGTGATGGTCTGTGGAGCCTTCCTTAGCTCAGAGCCTTGGCTGGAAATACCACGCAGGCATGTTCATAGGTCTTGAGCCTTCAACGACCCATGAACCCCACCATCAAGTTGACACAACTCCCAGAATGTTAACCTTATACATAGAATCGATCTATAGGACAAGGCCATCCAAAAATATTTTATCACACCTTGTGAGAGGTCACACGGCCTGCCTTGCAGACCATGAGGTGATACACGGCCCGTGAGCCTGCCGTGAGGCAGTGCCTCCCCTTTTTCTAGAATGAATCTCTGTGCAGGCAGTCTCACCATAAAGGCCATAACTTCTACATATGAACTCCTAATTAAGTGAAACTAGTGTGTTAGAAAGATAACTTAAAGAGCTTCAATTTGATAGGTCGTGGCCCACACAGTTCATTCCGTACAAAGAGATATAGCCATTTAAAGTCAACACTCCCATAGAATGTCAAGCAAAACTTAATCAATGCGATTTCTTTGAATACAACCATCCAAGAAAGACTCGAGAAACTGAAAAGCCAACCAAGGTAGGTTCAAATCAGACCTCAATCAACATTACAAAGTTTGAAATTTTTTGAGTTTCTCTCCCTCAATCTGTTCAGCATAAGTCATAAGCTTGGAAATATTCATATCCTGAATAAGCATGGTGGTACAACACTCCTTCACTACCAAATCAGAGACCCCATAAATAAACATGTGCATCCTTGTACGGGGATCGCCCACTAGCATGGGAGCATACTTCGAGAGCTTGGTGAGCTTGAGAGAATAGTCTTTCACAGACATGCCACCTTGCTTGAGGTTAAAAAATTTGGCCATCTTGGCCTCCCTAAGTTCAAGAGGAAAGAAATGGTCCAGGAAAGCAAACTTGAACTCCTCCCAATCAACCTTAACATCAAAAACTCTCTCAACCATGCACTGATTGTACCACACCTGGGCCACATCTTTCAACTGGTAAGCAGCCAACTCGATTTTTTCTTCAGAACCCACACCCATGACATTCAACACCTTAATGAGTTCATCAATAAAGTCTTAGGCATCCTTATCAGATTGAGAACCAAAGAACTCCAGAGGATTCATCCAAGTGAAGTCCCTCACCTTAGAGGTTGGAGTGCTACCATTCGTGGGATTGGTTGGTCGGGCTTGATTAGTAAACACTTGAGCCAACATAGCAACCACATTTCGAAATTTAGCATGAGTCACTTGTTCCTCCACATGCTCTCGAGGGGTCAGTTTCTCATGAATTGGGGCCTGTCTAGGGAGGGGAGATCTTCGTGGGAGAATCTTCTGAAAGAGTGAAAAGAACACCCACATTTAAGAAAATCTTACAAAATAGTTCACAACACGACATAAGAGATAACAAAGTGAGACAATTCCTAAAACATCATCATAGCCTCTCATTCATAGGTATGGCATGCATCATACCCATGAATAAGACTCTATTTGACGCGGCATGTTGGACTTCGAGAATCATTTACAAAACTAGGTCTTTAATACAATCTTTGTCATGACCCGAGGGTAGGTCCTAAATGTGACATGGCGAATGAGAACCCGAGAGTCCTCAATCAAGCCATCTTGACATCAAGACACATATCATCGATTTAGAAGTGCGTAATTTAACAAGAAGCACATAATTCTAAGAGATTACGGGGCTTTGGACTCAAGATATGGGGATATCATGGGGAAAAAGATTTGTATGAATCACATAACACATAACAAGTACGTTCTAAGGGGCGGGTAAGTATGACTCAAGCTATGGGGGCAAGAAGGGGCCAGGGACTTTCCACATAAGCACATTCTCATTTAAACACATCATAATAGCATAAGCATAATCATCTCTTCCATACATGATACATAACCAAATCATTCCAAGTAATCACATAGCATCATCGCACGGGAGTATTTGTGATGTCCAACAATATCTCTAGTCTAGAATAGGGCGGGGGCCAAGACATGTCCCGGGCTCACCCTCAAATAAAGAAGTAACGACATACATAAAGGTAGATAAAGAGTGGATGTTTTCCTTGGAACATAGGACTCATCACAAGTGATTCCCAAGGATCCAAATCAACCATCAATAGGTGGATAAATGTCGTCTCCGGCCCCTACATGATTAGATCATGTAGATAAAGAGTATGGGTCAGCACATATATAATGCACCAAGTATGCGGGTATGCAATGCTTATGAACATGATCTACCTATAGACCAATACTAGATGACAAGGGCACATACATAGAAAGAAGCTTATAAGAAAGGATAATATGTCAATATGCCATGAAATTCATGATGCATAAATTCTTAATATATAAATATAAAAGGGATGGGACCTCAACTGACATTAGACCAACTGAGCTATAACTTGGAACTCCATTTTCTACCCCACAACGGATAAAAAGGTGACCTATTTGCCAAAGGTAGATCCTTTCATAACATCATCATCATCTCATAAGAGGCATAAACATAACCTATGTTTGGCACATAGTTTGACGGAAAGAAGTATGGACCCTTGGGGATAGTCCACGCTGACATCCAATCCCTCGGTGCTAAGACATCATCCCACAAGAATACATGCATATATATACATGCTTTTGAAACAAGGACAAGTAACTTGACATCATAACCATGCATAATTGAGCTTAAAAGCCAAAATCACTTTCTTTACGTTCATGCATACGTGACTAAAAAGTCAAAACATTTTTCATACCATGCTTTCATGCATAAGTGACTAAAAAGTCAAATCATTCTTCATGTCATACTTTAATGTATAGGAATAGCTTCATACTTACATAGGTATGAGAAAACATTATGGACTCTTGGGGATAGTCCACGTCGACTGTAGTCTCTATCCTATGTGCCTTTAACATTTACATATGGTGTAAAAACCCATCATTTGCTCAAAGAGCCATAACATAGACATAGTGTGATCACAACCTTGTCATACCCATTCATAGCTTAAAAATATAGTCATAAATATCTTTGGGACTTAGCCCACATCAAAAACTTCATAAAATGCATGCTCATAAATGCAAATGCCATGCATGATAAATGAATAACATGGGTAATGGATATGGATATTTAAATCATCATAATAAAATAGATTCATGATTAAATCATAATAGAATCCACAATTAAAAACATAATTCATACTACTCATGCTTGAATTGAAGACTTAAAGGGATATGCATAATTGAATCTTCATAAAACCAATGGAAATCAACAATTTAGGTCTTAATTAGCTTTAAAATCAACAATTAGATATAACTCATACTTCAATTTAATTAAATCAACATTAATTTAAAAGACCCAAATTCAAAGTAAGCATAATTTCATAAATTCAATTGAAGAAAAATAATTTTGGGGCTTCATGGTTGAAAGGAGCCATGAATAAATTCCCACATACCTTGATAATCAAGAAGCTTTAGAGAGAAGAGAGATTAAGAAGAAGACCCCTTTGAATTCAATTTCAACCTTCAAGCTATGCTAGGAAGAGAGATTTTGGAAGATAGAATGTTAAAATAATCTAAGTGTTGAAGGGATTTTGCATCGAATGAGAGTGTAAAGGCTAAATCAGGAGTTTAGGAGAGCTTAAAATGCTAAAACGTCCTTAGGATTAGTTAAAAATTATAATTAAACCATTAGTGAAACGAGGAAGAAAAACTGGAAACGTCACTTGCGAAGGCCACTACATGGACCTTATAGTGACTCACGGTCCGTGAGCCTGGACTTGAAGGTGTAACATTAACCTTGCAACGGATAGGAAAAGTTTGAAAAGTCACCCACATGGTCAACTACATGGACCATAAGGGGTCACATGGTCCGTGAGCCTCCCCTGTGAAGCTACACTTGGAAACAACTTGCCAACGAAAGTTCCATACTTAGAAAAGTTCTCTTCACGCAAACACACGACCAATCACATGAGTCGTGGGGCTTTACACAAACCGTGTGGTGGTCCGTGGAGCCTCCCTTGGCTCAGAGCCTTGGCTGCTGTCTATCAATACCACACGGGCATGTTCACACCTTGATCCTTCACACGACCTATTAACCCCACCATCAAGTTGACACGACTCCCAAAATGTAAACCTTATACATAGAATCGATCTGTAGGCCAAGGCCATCCAGAAACATTTTGCCACACCTCGTGAGAGGTCACACGGCCTGCCTCACAAACCATGAGGTGATACACGGCCCGTGAGCCTGCCGTGAGGCAGTTCCTTAACCAATTTTCCTCTCCCCCTTTTTAGAATGAATCCCTGTGCAGGCAGTCTTACCGTAAAGGCTATAACTTCTACATTTGAAGTCCGAATTAAGTAAAACCAAGTGCGTTAAAAAGATAACTCAAGCAGATTCAATTTAATAGGTCGTTTCCCACACAGCTCATCCCATATCAAGAGATATGTCTATTTAAAGTCAGCACTCATATAGAACGTCAAGCAAAACTTACCCAATGCGATTTCTTTGAATACGGCCATCCAAGAGAGACTCGAGAAACTCAAAATCCAACCAAGGTAGGTTCTAATCAGACCTCAATTAACATTACAAATTTCAAAAATTTCCAAGTTGTTACACGTAGAAACTTCTACGGCCTGTAGGAACCCATCCGTAAGTTTTTGGACGAAGTTTGGGGTCACTGGAACATTCTATGAGCCTAATCTACGACCCGTAGAAGTTTTTACGACCCGTAGATTGGTCCATGAAGTTTGGAACAAAAATAATGGAGTTTTAGGAATTTTTTCCACGAGTTAACAGATGGGTTGTACTTTAATCCACGGCTCGTAATAGGTTTCGTAGGTACACCCCTACTCTAGCCATCTGTAGTAAAATAACCATAACGTTTGACTTCAAACTCCAAATGAGATGAAATCAATTGCGTTGAAAAGATAATTCAAAGAGTTTTGATTTGGTAGGTTATAGGACACATAATCCTTTATGTGCTAATAGTTATAACCATTTAAAGTTGACTCTTACATAATTCAAAGTCAAGAACTTAACCGGTAGGAAGGTTTTGAACTCAGCTAAGCTCTAGAGGTCTTTCAAGGCTGAATTCACTTCCAATACACTTCCCACATATATTAATGATCCTAAAAATTTAAGTACAAGTGAGGGATTTCTAGGTTCAATCTTACGTATTTTCGACAACTAATTTTCAGATCCTAAGAATAGAATTGTGAGGTGTTACAATATCTCTCCCTTGAGATCATTCATCCTCAAATAAAGATAAAACTACAGAATATTAAGCATGTTGTTATTCATGAACTAGTTTATCAATAGGAAGCTATCCAGATAACGTATTACTCATATTTAAGGATGTATCTCAACTCACGATAAGACACTATAATCAGAAGTAGCTAAAAGCAGTCCTCAAGATAGGATAACATAAGTAGTAAATAAAGTGCATGCTGAAAATAAAAACATATGTTGAAACTCGGTATGCATGTAATTGATTACTTTAACTTGGGGAGTTTCTCTAACCAACAACCACCACTATGAACCTCGTGATGATACAACGTCTTGCCCACACTGTCAGAGTCATCCCATACCTTGTTGGGGTGAGAGATGAAAACAAGGGGAGTGGATCCATCCCAAAATTATGCTATCTCAGTGGTAAGTGAGGAGCTATACTCTTGGTACAATCCTATCCTACGCTGGCTACGTAGTTTAAGAGTTCGAGTTATTAATACTCTCTTATATCAGTGTTCAATACTACACCCAAAAGTATTAATTATGTTCTCATACTTAAAAGAATATTTTCTTTCTTAAAGTATTACTTTTCTTATCTTTGGGACTTAGCCCAACTTAACATTCTCTTAACTTCTCTCAAAACTATCAAAAATCATATGTTTCATGCATCACTATTCATAAAATACTCATACTAATGCTTTTCTCTAATTTAAAGCAAGATTTTGAATTTCATATATTTTTATAGTAACTTTAGAGTTTTTTCTAGTTTAACCATTAGATGTAGTATCGTAACTTGGGACCTCAAAATAGTATAAAAAGTTAGTAATCCTCATGTTTTCTTCAAAAATAAAATAAACAAGAACAATTTCTCACATTGAATAAAATCTTATTCTCAACTAATAACCTGATACTTGAAAAAACTAGTAGTTACATGATGGTAAAATTAATGCAGAAAGATTTTTGTAGGCCTTACATACCTGAGGAAATTAGTTTATTGAAGAATGAAGAAAGTGATTGAAAGCCCTAGCTTTTGCCCATTTGAATCTACATTCTGAGTTTTGGAGAGAGTTTGTGCGCTAATGATTTGAAAAATCACGTTTTAGGTGGTTATTTAGCTGAAAACTGACAAGTATAGGCTTAAAGGACGAGAAAGGATGAAAATACTCCTCTTTAAAATTATTGATTAAGTTGACAACGAGTCCATCTACGGCCTGTAGAAACTTCTACAGCCCGTAGGAACCCATCCATAAGTTTTTGGATGAATTTCGGGGTCACTGAAACATTCTACGAGCCTAATCTACTGCCCGTAGAAGTTTCTACGACCCGTAGATTGGTCCTTGAACTCTGGAACAAAATAAAATAGATTTTTAGGACTTTTTTCCATGAGTTAACAGACAGTTCGTACTTTAATCCATGACCCATAATAGGTTTCGTAGATACACCCCTGCTCTGGCAGTCTGTAGTAAAGCAGCCATAACTTTTGATTTCGAACTCCAAATGAGGTGAAATAGGTTGCGTTGAAAAGCTAATTAAAAGAGCTTTCATTTGGTAGGTGTAACAACCTAAAAAATTTTGAAATTCTTAATGGTTGATATTGTAAGGTGTTGAACTGGTCATGTTTTGATTTTGGTAGTCATGGGTTGAGTTTAAGTGGACGAATTCAAAACGGACCTTTTGGTATCATAGAGAGGCCGTTGAGGTAGTGTACTTTGAGGAATCATAATTTTAGGTACGGGATAAACTGTGTGGGATACTATATATCAAATTGAATCTATTTGTGTTAACTTCTCAAAGCAACTGGGTTGACTCAATTTGGAGTTTGTATGAGGAAGTTATGGCCACAACAGTGAGACTGCCCGTAATTGGAAGGACGCTGGAAACAAGTTCTGGAACTAAGTTAAGGGATGGACCACAGACTGTGTGAGGGTCCAAGGTCTGTGAGGATGGTCGTGTGATGATCCATTGGGTTCAAGGTGGTCAGGTTCCAGCCCATGGACTAAGTTAAGTCCCACGGACCACCCAACGGTCCGTAAGACCTCACACAAGCCGTAAGGGGGTCCCGTGAAGTGGGTCAGAACCTTGGCAAGGTTGTGGGGATAGACTCTAGGCCAAGTGTGGCTCCACGGACCAGTACACGGTCCGTGTGAATCAATACAATCCGTGAGACCTCTCCGTGAAGTGATCCAGAAAGTCCCCCGAGAGTTCGAGTTGAAGTCGTGATGAAGGCTAGCCAGACGGTCCAGTTCATGGACCGTGTACCACTGGATGGCCCCCTGTAGCCATCCATGAGATCCTATTTTAGTTAATTAGTCCATTTAATTAATGGTTAATTCGTAATTTAATTAAATCTTATGCCTCTTTTAGTCTTTCTAAGGTCCCCTAAACCCCCTTAACCTAACCCTAAACCCTTTTCATCCATTCTAACAC
>JBCEWC010013057.1:0-15374 GCA_038996855.1 Solanum aculeatissimum | reverse complement strand
TGCATATTATGTGCTAACCCATACTCTTTGTCTACATGTTCTAACCATGTAGGGACCGGTGACGACCTCTATCTCCCATTGGACGACGAGTGATATCTTTGTATCTATTTACTTGTGGTGAGCCCTTTTGTTCAAGGGTAATAACTACTTTCTATCTTCGTTGTATCATTTTATTTTTCTTTCTTTATAACTTGAGGGTGAGCCCGAATTATGTTGAGGCCCCGTTCTATCTTATGTAGAGGCTATGTTGGACATGTAAAACTCTCGCACGTTGTATTATGTTTTATTGAGGTATTATGACTATTGAGATTGGATTATGGATATGATGGTCCGATTATGCTTATGAGTATGTATTGTGCTTGTGAATGTTGGGAATGTGCTTATGTGGAAAGTCCCCTAACCCGATATGCCCCCGTAGCTTGAGTCCTACTTACCCGCCCCTTAGAAATACTTGTTATATGCTATGTGATCCATGTTCATCTCATCCCCACCAACATCCCCCTAGCTTGAGTCCAAAGCCCCATTCTCCCTAGAAATATGTGCTATGTGTTTACTTTTCCACGTTTCCAAACCGATGATGTGAGTAATGATGCTATGATGGCTTGATTGAGGACTTTCGAGTTCTCTTTTGCCATGTCACATCTAGACCCCACTTCCGGATCGTAACATTAAAATTTTGCACCCTCCAGCTTGAGGGGGTGTATTGAAATGCTAATATAAATTTAGTTAATAAGGAGTTGGTTAGTTAGATACCACGTGACTAACCAATTGTAGCAACTGATTGCTTATAAGTTTATTAGGTGGGAATTAGAAGTTTGTTAAAAGTGATTAGCTAGCATTAGATATTTTTGTAAATAATTATTTTACTCCTCTATATAAATAAAGGAAATGATGTACAGAGAAATAGAAGAAAACATTTTCCAATACACAAAACTTTGGTTTTTTCCTAATTCGCAAATCCTCTCTGTCCAGCTACTCCATTAATGGAGTTCTTCAACTTGTTAGCTTATTTTTAATAGTACGCTTCTTAAACAATAATGATTGATATGAGTATTTTATCAAAATATTCATATTAATTAATTTATATTTTAGATTAATGATTTTAAGAATAAGTAATTAAAATTATGAAGAAAAACATGAAGAAAAAATTTAGCTTTCTTGATATATTAAAAGTGATATGCAAATATGAAAATTCATTTTTAAAATAGTTTACAAATAAAAATTAATGGAGAGAGTCACAACATACATATAGAAAAAAATAATTCCTTCTCTATTGAAAAACTATTCCATCTCAACTAAACCCGTATATTATTACAAAAGAATGATTCTATGAATTAAAGTTGGAGGAAGGCTTTGTTTACATAAATCAAATACTTAGTGTTCTTGTGTTAATCCTTTTTAAAAAATTTAAACTCACGGAGGAAGCCAAGCTTTGTTACACATTATTCACATATTGGAAAAAACGCTCTATACAAAAACCCTAATTCTATCGCCATCAAAACCTTTCCAACCTTCATGGCCTCTCCGGCCATCGGCCAGCCCCCTCTTGGGGTTGGTCAGACAGCCTCGTCACCACCCTCTTTTGCTAATCTGCTAAAACCCCCTGCCGTTACAATTAAGCCTTTACCTTTAAAATCTATCTCTTATTTGCATGGTGAGCCTATTGTGTTATGGGATCAATCAGAGATTGATCAGATGATTGTAAATGAAAACTTACAGTATGCAGTCATAGAAAATATTTCCTATGACTACCGAAAATCAATGAGTTACGAAAGCTGATCCCCAAGCAGTATGAGTTGAAAGGTGATTGAAATATTGGTCTGCTTAGCAATAGGCATATTCTGATATGAGCGACACTGTTAGAGGACTATGTCCATCTATTATCCAAGCCAACTTTTTATATCACCTAGCGAGGGAAATCATACCCTATGAGAACACTCAAGTGGGACCTAATGTTTAACCCAGAGGAGGAAACATCGACAACTATAGCCTAGATCTGTTTTCCGTCCCTTCCTCCAAAACGTTTTGGAGAAGAGGCTATTTTCTCGCTTGCTGCTGCAGTGGGTAAACCGTTACAGGTGGATATGTCTACCAAAAACCAAGCAAGACCAAGTTGTACTAGGGTTAAGGTAGAAGTGGACCTTCTTGTTGAATTCCCAAAGAGAATCAAGATTGGAATCAAGAACGGGACAGAGGAAGTTATCGAGAAGTGGATTCGTATCAAATATGACTATTTCCCCAAATACTATACAACGTGTACAATTTAGGGACATGATGAGGACCAATGTTTTGTTAAACACCCTGAACTATTGAAGAAGTAGGAGTCAAAGGTGGTTGGGCCAGCACAGAACGAAGGGAGGAAGGAGAAGGTAGCAGTTGTTGCTGAGGCAGATAATTCCAAGGTGGAGAGACATCAGACAGAGGGGTTCATTGAACCCAAAAGAAGGAATGGGGGTCAAAATAAACAACTAGACAGAGTGTGGCAAAGAAGAGTCCAGACCCAAAACAAATTTGAGTCTTTGGCTGATGGAGGCGATGCGGGTAATATGCAAGATAATACTACAAAGGATGACAATGGATTAAAGCAGTTGACAACAAAGCAGTGGGTAGAGGACACATTCCAAAATCAACAGCCAGAAAACAGATTAGGGAGTACAAGTAAGTCAACGGGCAGTTTGAACATTGATAAGGAAGGGAACTTGAAGGAAAGATCTCCTAGTCAGGAGAAGGAGAGAATGGAGAATTCTAAAATAGCAGACATACAGGACAACTAAGAGAATAAAGAACAGACAACTCCTGGGTATCAACTGCCAAGTCTGCTGCATGAGGATTTTGAGCCCTCTAATAAAGAAGATGGGAATGACACTGTCTTAGCTAAGGAAGATGATGAAAATTTAGTCCATGTTGGGGACCTTTATGATGGACAGACTAAGGACAACGTAGAGGATGAGGGGTTGGATTTTAATATTATTCAGGTGAGTAAGGCTAGGGACTTGTCTCCCAGACATACCAACAGCCTAGAGCCTAAGAGCAAAAGACCTTTTATCCCACTTCAAGTGAAGACACGAAGCAATATAGGGAGCACCATTAGTTGTGATCCATGATTAATAAGGAATTATTCTAGAACATTAGATCACTAAAACATCAAGCTGCATTTGAGAGATTAACTAATCTAAATAAGAAGAATAAAAACTCATTCATAGCCTTAATGGAACCTTTTCAAGAACCGGTAGAGCTGGAACAATATAAAAGAAGGTTAGGTTTTGATAATGCTTTGTCAAATTCTTTTGGGAAGATTTGGATCTTCTGGAATGCTAGTTAGAGAGGTACATTAATAATTGACTCAATCCAACAAATCACTATGAAATTTTATATAGGCAATAGGATCCTTATCATAACTTCAGTATATGCAAGGTGTGACGCCTTAGAAAGACTGGAATTATGGGAGGAGTTGGAGGGAATTGAGACTCAAGACTACCTCTAGATGGTGGGGGTAGACTTTAATATGATCTTAAATGAAGATAAAAAATTGGATGGCCTTGAGTTTACACAAAATGAAGCAATCGATTTTGCTCAGTGTATGAATGTGTGTGCATTAGTGGAGATAAATTTTACAGAAAGCAAATATACATGGGGAATGGTAGAGTAAATGAAGCGTGTATATTTAAGAGACTTGACAGGATCCTTGTTAACCCTGAGTTTTTGGAGTCCTTCCCGTCCACTGAAGCACAACATCTCATCAGAATAGGATCTAACCATGCCCAGTACAGGTATTGTGCCACACTGATGGACAGAACATTATAAACCTTTCAGGTTTTTTAAATTTCTGGTGCAAGCACAATAGTTTCATAGAAGTAGTTCAACAGAACTGAAAGGTGGATTTCTTGGGGGACCCGTTCATAGAATTACATGCTAAACTAAAAAGGGTAAAGAGGGCCCTAATGATATGGAGCAAAGAGACTTATGGTAATATATTCAGTCAAAGGGCTACTTTGGAAGGCATCAAGGTAAAGGAAATTACTATAGAGATTGATCCATCCCATGAAAACATAGGTGAGTTGAAGAGATCTGAGGCTGAGTTGAGGAGAGTTGTAAAAATAGAGGAAGAATATTGGAAGCAGAAAGTTGGAATGAGGTGGTTTATGCAAGTGGACAGAAATACCAAATTCTTTCACTCCTATGTTCAAGGGAAGAGGAGAAAACTGCATTTGCATGAAGTCAACACTACACAGGTGGAGGTGCTAAGTGAAAGTAAAGATATTGGCAATGTTGCAGTGTCATATTTTAGGACACAATTTCAGACAGAAGCATGTGATCAGAATTATGATATGCTGGAAGTAATTTCAAGATTGGTCACTGAAAAGGATAACAACAACATGGAAAGATTACCTGATAGTGTAGTCTTTGAGCTTAATGGTGACAGTGTTTCTGGACCAGATAGTTTTTCAGGTATGTTTTTTCAAATATTTTGGGATATCATTGGGGAAGACATGACTAGAGCTGTAAAAGCCTTCTTCTGTGGACAAGAACTGTCAAGGTTTGTTACTCATACTAACCTGGTCCTACTCCCAAAGAAGGAAGTCCCAAAATCTTTCATAGACCTAAGACCAATCAGTTTAAGTTGCTTTATTAACAAGGTGATATCCAGAGTGATACATGACAGAATGGTGGACTTACTGCCCAAAATAATTTTTCCTAATCAGGCAGGTTTCGTGGGGAAAAGCATTATTGAAAATGTCCTATTGGCCCAAGAAATAATAAAGAATATTAATAGGAGAAAATCCCATGTGAATGTGATTATTAAACTAGATATGGCCAAAGCTTATGATAAGGTGCCTTGGGTTTTCCTAACCAAGGTCTTGAGACAGTCTGGTTTCTCGGAGAGGATCATTGACATGATCTGGAGGCTTATATCTAATAACTGGTACTCAATTATTTTAAATGGGCAGTCATATGATATTTTTCAATCTACTAGGGGGCTTAAGAAAGGAGATTCCCTATCCTTTACTCTATTCATTGTGGCAGCAGAAGTATTATCTAGGGGTTTGAATACACTGCACAAGGATGAAAAGTTTATTGGATATGGACTGCCCAAGTGGAGCCCTACTATAAATCATCTCTTTTATATTGATGATACCATTTTATTCTGCTCAGGTGAAAGAGCTTCCGTAATCAAAATGATGAAGGTTTTGAAAGGGTATGAAGACATTTTAGGGCAACTTATTAATAAATCAAAGAGTTTTTTTCTATCTTCATGAAAATACTCTTTTGATTTATTCTATAAGACTAAGGAATCTGACAGGTGTCAGGCAAGGAGAGTTCCCTATCACTTATTTAAGGTGTCCAGTCTTCTATGGGAGAAAGAAGAATTCCTTCTTTGAAGAGCTTATCAGAAAATTTTCTAGAAAGATTCTGCCATGGCAAAACAAGTTCCTGTCTTATGGTGGCAAACTTATTTTGGTAAAACATGTTTTACAGTCCATGCCTGTGTATTTACTTTCAGCAATGACCCCCACTAAAATTGTCATTAGAAAAATCCATTAGATTTTTGCTAAGTTTTTTTGGGGAAATACAGGAATGGAAAGAAGGAAGCACTGGATATCTTGGGAGGTTGTGTGTTTTCCCATAGAAGAAGGGGGACTACGCTTGAGGTCTTTATTTGATCTAAATAAAGCAATAATGGCTAAACTATGGTGGAATTTTAGAACAATAATTAGTACCTTATGGGCCACATACATGGGGAACAAATATTGCAAAAAGCTCCATCCAATGTTTGCACACAGCATGGGATCCTCCCATATTTGGAGAAGTATGGTTCAAGTTAGGGAAGAAGTGGAACCATTTATTTGGTGGCAGCTGAAGGAAGACAATTCTAGTTTCTGGTTTGATAATTGGACTAGAATTGGGGCTCTATATTTTTTAGAAGAGGAGGTAGTTAGAGAGAAAGAGGAAGAAGTAAAAGCATTTATAGAAAATGGAGTATGGAAAGTCCCCATGCTGGATAATGTGGCATCCCAGGAGATGGATGAGTATATTATCAATGATATCAAGCAAGAGGTGGAAGGGGTAAATGACAAGGCCTGGTGGACAGGAAGCCCAGATGGACAATTTTCTATAAAGTCTGCCTTTCAAATGGTGAGACATAGGAGGGACAAGGTGGGTTGGTATAAGATGGTATAGATTAAAAATCTTCCACATAAAATCAATTTCTTTTTATGAAGGATACTGAAAAGTAGTATCCCCACGGATGATATTCTTAGAACAATGGGAATATCTACTATGTCAAGATGTTGGTGTTGTGAGGCAGGGTAAGAGGAAAATATGAACCACCTTTTTATAACCTTTTCCACAGCCCAAAAGCTATGGAGGTCATTTGTTACTTGTGCAGGTTTTAACTTGGAAGGATCCCAGGTGATCAATATAATAATAAAATGGTGGAGATTTGTAGAGGATTTGAGGGGGAGACAAGTGTTGTATGCTATCCCAACAATACTCATCTGGAAACTATGAAAAAGGAGGAATTCAAGGAGGCATGGAAAGGAGATGACTTTCATATGATTGCAGTAGATAAGTTTGAAAATAATCCAACAATTAATCCAAATGGTATACCCTGAGTGGAGTAATATATCAAGAGATTGGATAAATTGTTTTGACTTATTACAAAGTCATAGTCCAAAACTATTCTACAAACTGATTAGATGGAAGTTCCCTGAAGTTGAATGGGTGAAATGCAACACTGATGGGGCCAGTAAAGGAAATTTTAGGGCTAGCGCCTATGGTTTTTGCTATAGATATTAGAAGGGGGATGTACTATATGTCGAAGCATGTAAAATGGGTTTTGCTAACAGTGTTGTTGCTGAAGCCACAACAATTTGGAAGGTTGTTTCATTTGGTGAAGTATAGGGGTATCGTAATATTGTGCTTGAAACAGACTCTCTAAGCATCTATAAGTTTCTAAAAAGGGAATGGAAGGTCCCTTGGGAGATAGTGCAAATTATTGAGGACAGTTGGAAGATAATAGCCACTATGAATATGCAAATTACACACACATACAGAGAAGCTAACCAATTGGCAGATTATATAGCTAACACAACTTTTGAAGCAGATTTCAAACAACAATTCTGGGCATTCAGTGAACTACCAAGTTTAGCAAGGAGGATAGTCAATATGGACAAGCACCAAATCCCCCCCCCCCCTTCAGGATAAGGGCAAATACCAGTAGCAAAAAAAGCAGACAGCGTGAGTTCTAGTAGATACAGTTTTGCACAGAATATATTTACATAAATTTGAACTTCACTGTGCTATTTCTATCTAGCCTACACTACGCCAGCCCTCAAAAAGTGGTTCAGGGCCAGCAAAAGGAAGAGTTAAGAACCAAACTTTGGTCAAACATGGAAGTACAGGCAGGGATTCACGTAAGCCGCATGAGCAACCTACTTTCTCCTCTTGGCTCTGAAAAACAGGGTAATCAGTCAGATAGAGTGGAAGATTTTTGCCTTCGTGACGATATAGAAAATACTTACTTGGAATGTCCTGCGATAAGCAAAGCGACTCTTAGAGTCTCTGGATCTATAGTTTGCAGCCAGAATCGACACTTGTTGACAAATATTGAAGTTAACATCTGGGTAGGGGATGTTTCAACAGATAAATCCTACAAAATCATACCCTTGACAGCTGAAAAAGGATGGAGCCATGGGAGGTATGTGAAGATAGTTCACGACCCACAAATGAAGAAGGAGAAAGTTGCTGGAAGGTTGCCAAGGGAACATCGAAAGTGGCAGAAAACACGGAGGATAGGATTAGGAAAGTTCATAGGGTATTTATTTCTCCACATAGGTTTAGCATTGGGTCGGTCAGACTTTTTTGTTGTAGGATCTATCTGAGCCCAGTTCACATTTTTAAGAAGCAATAAAATCGGGTCTATGATCCAAATTTATTAAAAAAAAAAAAGCTTTGTCACAAATGAAAAAAATTTAAGGTAGTGAACAAAAGAACAAAAAGAAGAAGTTGATTTATTTCAAAACATAGGAATGTGCACAATGCTTTTATTTGCATATGTTAATTAGTTATTATTCTTCTACTTTGATTTCTACTGATATTTCTTGCTTTTCAAGATTTAAATTTTTTATTTTGGTAAATATATATATACAATTTCTTAAGTTTTTAAAATAAAATTTATATATTTTAAAACTATAATATGTATCTATCTATATCAATATTTATACTATATTAAAAGTGTGAAGACCTTTAGAAATGATGATTGAACTTTTTGCCCTTCATTAAAAGACTATGTTATAGATAAAATCATTTTTTCACCAATTTTTTTAAAATTACTATTTAATTATATTTGTAATTAGGGGTGGGCGTTCGGTTCTTCGGTTCGGTTTTAGCAAATTTTGGTTCGGTTCTTCGATTTTTGGTTTTGAAAAAGTATGCACCATATACCGAAATATTTTGATTTGATTTTTTCAAGTTCGGTTCGGTTTTATTCAGTGTTTTTAAAATGGTTTTTCGGTGCATATTAATGAAAAATAAAATGAAGACAAAATCATAATATAAGACACTTAAAAATTTAAAATCATGTTAAATGATGATATGCTTCCATGGAACACTAATTGTTCTAAAAAACTATATTTATTTTTGTCAAGAACTTGCGCCTCCAAAAATTGCTTGAGGAAACCATGCACGAAAATATCCTTTACATGACATAATTCGGCAAAAATATGGTTGAATTTCTCTTGAAAAATAATATTTCAAGGTAATTATATAAATTATAAATTTGTTACTACTTTGACTTGATTCATGAATGATTTAATTGCTAATTGACTTATATATATATATATAATTTTAATTTTTTGGTCTAATATATCTATATAATTATTTTTTTTTAAATTATATAAAACTTCAGTTTTTCGGTGCACCACGGTTTCGGGACCCTTACACCAAGAACCGAACCGAAGAACCAAAAAATTGAAATCGAACCGAAAAACAGAAAACCGACACCGAAAAACCGAATTAGTTTGGTTTGGTTCGGTTTGGTTTTCCGATTTTTTGCCCACCCCTAGCCTACACTACGCCAACCCTCAAAAAATGGTTCAGGACCAGCAAAAGGAAGAGTTAAGAACCAAACTTTGGTCAAACATGGAAGCACAGGCAGGGATTCACGAAAGCCGCGTGAGCAACCTACTTTCTCCTCTTGGCTCTGAAAAACAGGGTAATCAGTCAGATAGAGTGGAAGATTTCTGCGTTCGTGACGATATAGAAAATACTTACTTGGAATGTCCTGCGATAAGCAAAGCGACTCTTAGACTCTCTAAATCTATAGTTTGCAGCCAGAATCGACACTTGTTGACAAAGTTTGAAGTTAACATATGGGTAGGGGATGTTTCAACAGATAAATCCTACCAAATCATACCCTTGACAGCTGAAAAAGGATGGAGCCATGGGAGGTATGTGAAGATAGTTCACGACCCACAAATGAAGAAGGAGAAAGTTGCTGGAAGGTTGCCAAGGGAACATCGAAAGTGGCAGAAAACACGGAGGATAGGATTAGGAAAGTTCATAGGGTATTTATTTCTCCACATAGGTTTAGCATTGGGCCGGTCAGACTTTTTTGATGTAGGCTCTATCTGAGCCCAGTTCACATTTTTAAGAAGCAATAAAATCGGGTCTATGATCCAAATGTATTTTTAAAAAAAGCTTTGTCACAAATGAAAAACGTTTAAGGTAGTGAACAAAAGAACAAAAAGAGGAAGTTGATTTATTTCAAAACATAGGAATGTGCACAATGCTTTTATTTACATATGTTAATTAGTTATTATTCTTCTACTTCGATTTCTACTGATATTTCTTACTTTTCAAGATTTAAATTTTTGATTTTGGTAAATACATATATACAGTTTCTTAAGTTTTTAAAATAAAATTTATATATTTTAAAACTATAATATATCTATCTATATCTATATTTATACTATATTAAAAGTGTGAAGACCTTTAGAAATGTTGATTGAACTTTTTGCCCTTCATTAAAAGACTATGTTATAGATAAAATCATTTTTCACCAATTTTTTTAAAATTACTATTGAATTATATTTGTAATATTAATTTCTAAAATATATGGAAAGAAGTGATAAAATAAGGACTTCTAACCGTGGAAAGACTCCTAAATCTTGCTTATTTGATAGACTTCTACTTTTTTTTTTATTTGAATCAAGAAACTTTGTAGCCACTAAGAAAACTCTTAATTTACCATGGGTTCTAATTAGTGATAGAATCTCTATATATAGGACATTTATAAATAAATAAAAAGTTGAATAGGATTATATTGTTATTTTACATATAATAATTTGTAGTTTTTTTTAAAAACATTTACCTCTATATATCTCACGTTGTTTAACATTTTTCATGTTGTCGTATTCTGTATTTATCTATCTAGATCATTTAATTTCTAATAACGTGATTTTAATTTATTTTGCAGCATTTATGACATAATTCATGAACTCTACCTTTTCGCAAAAAATTAAAAAAAGAGTTGACGGTGAAAATTAATGATTTGTCTTGTTGGTAAGTAATGTATTCTTTTTTATATGAAATTTGGATTAATGGTATTTATTATTGGAACTAGTCGTCAGGACCGTGCGCTGCACAGGCCCAATATATGTTATTTCTGTGATCTAGATAAAATTTGGAGAATTAATAATTTTAATATATTTTTATTTTTTTTAATTATTTGAATGTATAATATTTTCAAGTAGTTTTTAAATAATACACATTACTCCTACACGAAAAAATAATTTATTAAGAGTAATATTGTAATTTCATAGTTGAAGTAGATGAAGAAATAATTAAATAATAATTAATAGAAATGGCATCGTAAAATTAAGTAGACACGTTAATAGTCACCATATAACGCTATAGTCAACACATGAAAATAATTTATGATGGGTAATATGTAATTTCACATTTGAGGTAGATGGAGAAATATTTAAATAATAATTAATAAAATTGACATAGTAAAATTAAGTAGACACTTTAATAGTCACCACAAAATTAAGCAGACACGTTATTGTAATTTCATAGTTGAATAGCTGAAGAAATAATTAAATAATAATTAACAGAAATGACACAGCAAAATTACGCAGAGACTTTAATAGCCATTAAGTAGACACTTTTGTAGACGCGTTTAAAATTAAGTAGACACGTTAATAATCACCGCAAAACTAAGCAAACACGTTAATTTAATACGCAGTTGCCTGCTTACAGCTGCCTTGACACAGTAAAATTAAGTAGACACATTAATAACCACCGTAAAATTAGGGAGACACGTTACAGTCGCCTGTCTGCTTGAAGCAACTTTTTACAAAATTTGGTGTTATTGAGGTTCGATCTCGAAATGTTAGACTTAAGATGTCAGGTCCGAAGCAGCTGCCTGCTTCAAGCAGTTGAAGCTGGCATGACGACCCTAAGTTGCTCAACTTAGCCGTCTATTATATAAGAGAATATCTACCTTACTACAAGTAATTATTTATTTTTTAAATGACCATACATATTTGAATTTTCTCTTAACAAATTAATTTCATGTTTTAAATTCAAGGGTCGTAAAAAAGTATCACACACAAAAGGAAAGACAGTCGTTTGAAATGGCACTCATGCTTTGGAGAGGAGACAACAAGCAACATCCAATATCAATTTATTCCTTTTAGTAAGAACAAACCTACTAATAGAACCCGACAATTCTTTGAAAAAAAATTAATCCTAATATTAGACTTTTATAAATAATAATACTTAAACATATTTAACTGTATCATTTTTTTTAAGTTTTTGCACCATTCATTACAAATTTGTATTGTTAGAATAAATATATACTAAGAATATATTAATCTACAATTTGCCTATATTGAGAAAAAAGTTATAATCAATAACAATTAAAATTTTATGTTATGTTTGTCAATAAGAAATTGTCAATTAAAGAGTTATATTATTTTTATGCTATATAGAAAACATGTTAATAGAAAAAAAGATTAACTACACAAAATTAAAGTGAACTTTATCGCATGAGTATTCGCCAAAATCAGAAAGAAGACTTAAAAATATTTTTATACGGTTAATTTTTTGAGTCTTATTAATGACAAAAGTGTCTTTAATAATTTATTCTTTTGTGGGAGGAAAATATTAAAGAAGAGATAGTATGTTTTTATATATTTTTTTTTTATTAATAGACGCATGATACACATGTTGTCACGCCCCGGGAGGGTACCCTTGGCGTGGCCGACACTCAGAGACTATTGCTAGTCCCTAAGTGAACAACTTGACCTCGTCACATTCATTCAATCACAATCTAACAGTGGAAGACATCAACAAACAATCAAGAAATAGCGCAATAGGAATATGGCAGTTGTCACGACCCAAAAGTAGGGCCTGGATGTGACATGGCGAAGGAGAACCCGAAGGTTCTTGATCAAGCCATCATAGCATCATCACACACATCATCGGTTCGGAAGCGCGGAAATGTAAACACATAACACATAATTCTAAGGGATACGGGGCTTTGGACTCAAGCTATGGGGATATTGCCGAGAATAGGATGAGCATGAATCACATAGCACATAGAAAGTATTTCTAAGGGGCGGGTAAGTAGGACTCAAGCTATGGGGGAATTCCGGGTTAGGGGACTTTCCACATAAGCACATAATCAACACACAATCCCAACATCAAGTCATAAGCATAATTAATACAATTTCCATAACCCAAAACTCATAAATCATAATATGTCAATAGTCGTAATATCCAATAACCACAATTCAACGTACAAGAGTTTAGTTGTCCAACAAGCCTCTACATAAGATAAGCAGGGCCTCGACATAGTTTGAGGCTCACCATCAATACATAAGTGAAGAAAAGTAACAAAACAATACTAGGTAGATATATAGTGGCTATTGCCCTTGAACAAAAGGGCTCACCACAAGCAATAGTCTTCAAGATGAACACACGTCGTCCGGTGGAAGATAGATGTCGTCTTTGGTCCCTACATGGTTAGAACATATAGACAAAGAGTATGGGTCAGCACATAAAATGCACTAAGTATGAGGGCATGCAATGCATATGACAATGTAGTATGACCAAGCAAAATGACAAGGAGACAAGTGATACGAAAGGAATACACGTAGCCAAAGGGAAATATAATGATATGCTATGCCATGATGCATGAGATGCAACCCTACAATCATAGTATAGCGGGGATATGACCTCAACCGATAACGAAGGAGACCCAAGCGAGCTACTACCCGGATCCAGATTACTTGCCAAGTAGATCCCTAGTCAACCCTTCATCAAGGGGATACATAACAAGTCAATACCTATCTAGAGAGATAACCCATGGTGGCACATGGTTTGATGGAAAGGAGTATGGACCCTTAGAGATAGTCCACCCCGACTCCAATCCCTCGATACTAAGTCTCACCCCACGGGAATACATATATATACATGCAAATTTCAAATCGAATAACTTACATTCTTTTTTCAAAAGCATGCATCATTAATCAAAACCAAAACCATTGATCAAAACCATATTCATGCTTAGAATAAAAGCCAACAAGAGTTTCCAAAATCATTCTCATAATCATTCCCAAATCAATGCAATAAGAGTAGCCCATCTACATAGCTTATCATATCAGGTCTTCATAACATATCAAAGTGGTGCAAGCACCCAAAATGCTCAAAGAGCCATAACAAGATACTATATGATCACAAGCCTTAACATATCATATCATAACAAGAGTTTCATCATAACCAACCTTCAATGCATATACTATGAATTAGGAAAAAGTGCATGGGTAATGGAATTCAAACTTTAAATCACAATTCAATGGATTATTCAACTTAAATCATGAGAAAATCCATATTCAAAACATAATGCAATTTACCCATGCATAGCTAAACCATTAAGGGACATACACATTGATCTTTCAAGAATTTCCATGCAATTCAATAATTTTAACTTAAATTACCATTAATTCACTTAATTTCTACAGCCCACAATCCAATACAATTAATTTCATCAAAATTAGAAGAACCCATAACTTGAAGAAACATAAAATCATAAATTAAAGAGTAGAGTTCTTGGGTCTTCATGGATGAAATAGAATCCATGAATCAAACCCATATACCTAAAGATTAACCATAAAAATTGAAGAATTTAGTAAGCAAGGTGATCGTCCCCAATCTTCTTCAAGCTTTCAACAATGGAGGTCAAGAGGATTCATGAAATTTTAGAGATAATTGAAGAGTGTTTTGATGAGTGAAATAGGATTAAGGTTTGAATTTAGGGGTTTAGGAGACTTTAGGGAAGTTAAAAGAGTCATAGGATTAAACCAATTTATGAAATTACCATCAATGAAGCGGACTAATTCACTGAAACAGTATCACACGGAAGGCTACAGTTGGACGTCTAAAGGTACACGATCTTTGTACTGGACCGTCTAACCTGACTTGGTCTCGTCTTCGGCTTGAACTCTCAGGGACTTTCTGGATCACTTCACGGGGGGTTTCACGGACCGTATGGCTGCACACAGACCGTATATTAGTCTGTGGAGCAACACTTGGTTTGGAGTCCAGCCCCAAAACCTTGCCAAGTTTCTTCCCCACTTCACAGGACCCCTCACGGACCGTGAAGTGTCTCACGGACCGTGGGGTGATTCGTGGGACCTTACTTGGTCCATGGGTTGGACCCTAACCACCTGGAACCCACTGGAACATCCCAAGATCCCCCACATGGACCATGGACCACCAAACGGTCTGTGGTCCTGCCCTTAACCAAATTCCAGAACCATATTTCCAACGTCCTTCCAATTACGGGCAGTCTCACTGTTTTGGACATAACTTTCACATACAAACTCCAAATTAAGTGAAGCTAGTTGCGTTGCGAAGATAACTTAAAGAGCTTCAATTTGATTTATTGCAACTCACACAGTTCCATCCATACCAAAAGTTATGATCTTTATAAGTACACTTTCTCATCGGCTTCACAATCTCACCGAAAGGTCCGTTTTGAATCCGGCCACATAAATTCAACCCATGGCTACAAAAATTTAACCATGACTAGATTAACACTAACCTTGACCAACCATTATAAAGTTCAAAAATTTTCAGATCGTTACATCATCTCCCCCTTGGTAACATTCATCCTCGAATGAGCTAAGACTACAACTTGAGGACATCAATCAAAACAAGAGACATTCTAACCACAACTCAAAAGATCATGCATCATATCAAAAGTCTATCAAAACACATGTTAAAATGTCATTTAAATCATTTTCGTGCTCATGTATGCATGCAATGTCATGAAACTCAAGAATTTAAAGAATTAGGACCATACA
>JBCEWC010013056.1:0-15375 GCA_038996855.1 Solanum aculeatissimum | reverse complement strand
ATTCTCATTGATTAGTTAATGCTAGAATCCTCCCACTAGATCTTGGTTCTCCATCTTTGAAGTTTACATCAAAGAACAAATTCCGTACCATCCTTTGGTACAATGTTTTTAGAGCTTGATCCCTGCACCATATCCTCTTTCCTTCTCTCCTCGGCTCTCCTTTGGTCCATCTTGTTTAACATCGTGTGGGCTTCTTTCTTGCATTCTTTCTAGCAGGGACAATTTCCATTTCTCTCTGCTCTTAGACTGCATTCCAGCTTCTTCCCAACTCTGAATGGCTTCAACAATCTTGCTGGGCATGATCTATGACATGCCCTTGAGATTTAGGAATAGTCTCCAGAGCTGGCTAGTTATTTTGTCGTGTAGAAAAATATGGTTTAACTCTCTCAGCAGTTTCCCACAAAATAGGCACCTTGAGCTCAATGGAATTCCTCATCTCGTTGGGTTATCTTGGGTCAGAACTGTTAACTTAGCCAATAACCACACAAATCATGAAACTTGGAGTGGTATCTGGGTTCTAGATTCCTTTCTAAGACCAGTTACTAGTCAAACTGGTAGAAGTTGTTCAACCAGTCAAAAGCACAATTCATCTTGAAAATACCCATTTTGTTGCCCTTCACCAGAAAGCATATTAACACTCCCTCCAAACCATTTAGTGGACCAATGTTGTTGTAAAAATCAGCAACTCTCCAAATCTCCCAATAATTTAACTGTATTCTAAAAATGAAGTTCCACCCTTGAGGATACCAGTGATCAGCTATGGACTCATGCTGGTGGGACACTAAGGTAATAATATCTGGAAACAGATTTTCTACCCTTCCAGCCTCATCCATACATTCTTCCAGAAGTCGGTTCTTTCCCCTTTTGCCTCTTTCGATCCTTATATTGTCTTTGGAATCATCCCACAATTATCTAATGGACCTCCACACACTTTTCCATAAGGTGCAGTTACAGTTTTGGTCATCCAGTAATCTTACCCTTCATACTTTGCACTAATGACTCCTTCCAGTAGGATTGGTTTTCATTGCAAAACTTCCACAACCATTTCATTCTGCGAGACTTGCTCTGATTTTTCAAGTTCTGAATACCCAATCCTACAACATCCCATTTGACCAGGTTATAACTCTCTCTCATTGTTTCCCTGCCACAAAAACTTTCTTTCTGATTTTGTCCAATCTGTTGATGGCCTTGTGAGGAATTGGAAACACTGACATCATATAAGTTGGGAGGGGATCAAGGACAAAATTTATCAAATAGGTCTCTCACCTGTGGACATATATTGTGATTGCCACCTTGCTAGCTTTATTTCATTATATTCCATTCCCATTCATTTAATATCCCTTTGGTGCCATTGACATGACAAATGCCGTTTCTAGTCTCTCTTTCAGTGGTAGGCAAGGTTAGTTTTTATTTTTCGATCTTTTCTACTAGGTAATCTAAGATAAATAATGTTATTTTCTGGTGATGAAATGGACTCACAAATTACTATTCATAAGTTTTTCGGAGTGCATCTGGCTGAAGAGTTGTACTGATTATTGTACTACAGCTTTGTTGCTATCTGATGTAAACAAGACAAGGAGGACAAAATAAAAGATGGAAAATGGATATAAATTTAAAGCTAGACATAAGTAGAATCAAAGAGTAGGCAATAATTAGATTGATAAAAAGCAAATTACCTCTTACAATGGATTATCCAACACCTAGACTATGGAACCCCTAAAGAAGATGGAAATTCCTCTTGTAAGATCCTCACCAAAAGTTGGAAAACACCCAAAGACAGCCAATTTCACCATTAGGCATTAGGCAATCTACCTCTGAAACTTAAATCCATCTTTTTAAATGGCTAATGCCTATTAACAAGATGGAGGATTATCCCAGCTTGAATTTGGTGGTCAGTTTGTGAAGAGAGAAACCATAGATGCTTTGAAGATGAAGTCAACCATCTCCAGAGCATAAAATGAAGGGTTAGGGCTGTTCTACTTTGGTGTAAAAGAATATGTTTAGAAGATCACGAATTAATTTTTGATTTGTTAGAATCCTTGTCAGATCACATAGGATCAGATGCTTTATACTTTTGTGATCTGTAATTAAAGGGGACTACACAGTTTTTATGTAGTTTTTTAATCGATGTACAAAAATGTTACGTTCTAAAAAAAGATAAAATTCACCATTAGGTCCTATGGTGTCACTCTGGAAAGCTTTGTGGATGCTCATGTGGAGTCTTCTGTAATTAGCTTTTCGTAAAAGATTGCCTTACCAATTTTCTCAAGCCTGTAGCAGGTCTATGGTGAATTTTCCCTTTATCTCTAGTCAGTCATGTTTTTTTAAAACTTGTTTCTACATTTGTTCATAACTTTTAGCGGAATAAGTTATATTACATCTTGTTGTTATAATGCATGTACCTGTGTGTACTTTGTAGTCGATCAAAGGTAAATATTTCTAGCCAAGCCGTTAAGAAGAACAAACCCAGCAAACACTGTTGTGGCATCTTATTAAAATTTTCAAATTCCATTTTTGAAGATTCTTCTGCTGAAGACGTTCTTATGCATAAATAAACATAATTGTTGTTTCTCTCTTGAGCCAAGGGACTATCAGAAACCACCTCTCTACCTCTGAAGTAGGGTATGGTTTGCGTACATGCTACTCTCCCCTGACCCCACTACATGGGACTACACTATGTATGTTGTTGTTATTGTAAGCATAATTGCTGTAACTTAAGCGGTGTCTCATGATTTATTATTAATGTTTGGGTTTTTGTGATAGGAAATAGTTTTGTTAGTGGTTGTTAGACCTGGGTTGTTAAAAGGATAATTATTCTTTTAGTCTCATCAGATGTCAACATCATCTTTTTGTACAGTCATCATTGCTTTTGAAATATGTTGGCATTAGTGGAGATTGCTTAAATTCTGCAAAGGTGGTTACTTAAATTTGCTTTTGCAGATTTGATCAGGCAACTAAAGATGAAATCCTGGCTTTCTTGATAGATTCTGCCCTTAGATTTTCTGCGTATGCAAAGGTTGGCCTTCTTGATATGTTTATACATGCAATGTTTGTTCTCAGTTGGCCCTAGCTATAACTGTCAAAATTTGTATACAGCTAAAGATTTTGTCGTTGCTCAAGGGCGTCGGACATACGGTTCTACACGTTGATGGTATTGAACCATTAATGCTTAATCTTCTTGATAGACACCAGAAGTGTCATATTGGGTTTGACAAATCATGCCATAAGTTGTCACAAGTTGAAGTCACCATTCTTTGTCTTCTACTGGAGGTAAAATTGTAAAATATGTAAATTCCTTCTATTAGTCCCTATTATGTTGATCTAAGCTTCTCAAAAATTCGACTTGGATTGTCATTGTTTATAGTTGTGTATAAAGCCTTCTACATCAACTGTTGGTGACCTTGAGGTCTTGGACCCTGTATTAAAAGCATTGCAGGTTAGTTGGCCTTCAATCCATACCCTCCCATCTTTTGAACATGTACCTATATGGATTTTTATACTATGATGAAACATAGCCTTCTGAGAAGTATTCTGATAATATGCCATACTTTCTGGCCCTAGGTCAGCGATGTGTCGTCCGGAGACCCTGCTATTCTGAAGCCTTGCATGACTGTCCTCAGGAATCTTAGCAATTCCTTCTATGCAAGTCTGAAGACTGAGACACAGGTTAATGACTGAGCATTTAATACCTTGCTCAATGTGCAAAGATTGATCTGAAGCAGTTTTTCTCCTCACTTGTTTTATCGTGAACTTTTGACATAGCCGATTGACATATGATAATAATACTCGAATACTTCCTGTATTATACATTTTCTAATAATTGGCTATTATATATAATATATATTTTTTTCATTTGGCTATTTTGCGTATGTGAAGTCTGTTGTTTTGGTTATCTGTTTCTGTGTGTACATCTACCTGATGTATACCTGATAAAGTACTTGTGCTTGCTGGATTCAGGGAAAATTCATGCCATGTATACAATCTGGGACTTTCATAGAGTCTAGAGAATATTTTAAAGGCTTACATGTGGTAACTGCATTGTAAGCCTGCTTTAGGTTAAACTTCTTGGTGTTTCTGTAGATCCACTGAGCAGCCAGCATAAGCTTTATGATGCAGCACCAGCCAGCATAAGCTTTTATAATGCAGCACCATTTTCTTAGTGTCTACGGCATGTAGTTGGCCTTTTCAAGTCAGCTTTCTTTTGATTAGGATAAGAAGGGGAAACTATAGAAGAAGTTGATTTCTGGCACTCTCTTGTTCTTGTGGGACAGAGAGAATAAGCGGGAGAAAGTTTTTTCCGTCACCCGTTGATTCTATTCTCAAATGCTTTCTCCATCACCCATAGGTTCTATTCTCAATTGCTTAATGATAAAAATATTCTTCTCATAGTTTTTTCCAATTTTATGCTATCTTGGCTTCTTGCTTCTCATGCTGTCTTGGATCCTTTTTTCTGCTTCTGCTACTACTATTTTCTTTAGTGCGTATGTAGTGTGTGGATGCCTGACAGGAGAATGTATATCCTCTATTATCATATTTATCATATTCTTTTCATTTTCTAAATATTTGAATGCTTCATTCTTCATACTATCTGAGCTTTTTTTTTTATATGAATGTTATCTAGACTTCTTTGATTACTTTTGCTGCTATTCTCATTCTTCTTTCTGAGAGTAGAGTGCATGAACTTGAATATCTTCTTTAAACTTTGTATTTTTCCTGAAACTTATATTTGTCGATGTCATTGATCATGGTTTGAATTTTCAGGATCTGGTCTTTCGGCATCTTGTGCTCTTGTTTCGCAGTACCAATGGGGATATACAAAAAGTTACAAGAGAAGCCCTGCTTCGCGTTAATGTATGTTCCCAACTTTCTTCTCATCTGATTTGCTGTGATTATTCACCGTCTAGGCATGTTCCAAGTTCCAGAATATCAGGCACCAATTTACATGTATTTGTTAAGAAGTCTATACGAAACTAATATAGCTCATTGAAATGAGCAAAATTGTGTCTAGAGTGTTCTCTGTGTGTCTATATGTAATCTGAAGCACATACGTGACAAGTCAGTCGGTTGTATTAAAAACACATAGGTGAGAATGTTTGCAGTAATAAACAACAGACTTGGGAATCTGTCCGTGCATTCATGTGCAGATCATTCCAATAGTGCTAGAGTTCATTCTGCTTTGATCTGGAACCTGCAAAAGCTTAAGGCTTTCACATAGTCTTTACACTCTAGCTTATGTTAGACTTGACACCAATTGCAGTTGAGAAAACCCTACAAGCCATTAGCCCTAAGTGTGTATGATGTGCTAGGGAGGTGTTAAACCAAGTTACGTCTCTTTCTAGATTGTGAATGTATTGAAGTGTTCACTCAGTTAGTTCGAGTTTTGGTACTTGGTCCAGTTTATCTGATTGTCGGTGTTTGGCTCTCTTTTTCCTTCTCAGATTGATTTTCTTGATTCAGTTTCCCATTATGGGCCTCAAGTATTCTTGCTTAAAGTTGAAAGTATCTTTTAAATACATGAAATCATTGTCTTATGGTAAAGAGAATCCACACTGCTTACTGATTTTAATCCCTGTATTCTCCAAATCGCTCTTTTAGTGTGGAGGAATAGTACAAAATGCTGTTCTCAGGCAAGGGAGTCATTCCTCTCAAAAAAGAGCTGGTCTAGAGTTTTTTTTCGTGCATGTGAAATTGAAACCAACAATTACGCCAAAAATCAGAAAGATGACATCAGATGCTGAGCCTGAGGATATGTGGGTAAACTGAGCTCATATGAAGCAAAAGATTAGACCCCAAGGGCTGTGAAGACAACAACATGATGGTTGAATTACTCCATATCGGATGTGTAATTATTTGCGTCTTCGAGAAGTAGAATGAAACTTCTAGCAAAAAAAGGCAGTTGGCCGCTGTTAGTGATAGAAGAACTAACTTTGTGAATGAGTATTACATCACTGAATCCACTGATTTTATTTATACCTCCAGCTGCAAAATAAGGAAAAAAAAATTCCTCTGTGATCGCGAGGAAAAAAAAACTAAATCAACATGAGAATTATATAAACTAGTTAAGGCTCAGCGATAAGGATAATAATGAACCATTTTATAGAATGTGATGAGCATCAATATGTAAACGAAGACAATGGAAAGTAGATTCTTCATCTCTCTAGTGAGCAATTCCAGCTAGACACAGTCAAAATGAGGGAGAGGAGAATGTTAACAACATCAACAAGGACTACAAAAGCCTTTTGAAGAAGAGGCCCTACTTGGACCTAAAAGCTTGTGCTGTAGACGAAGCAATAGGCCCAGATGGATACACCAGGGCTTTTTTCTTTAAAAAAAATTAAATGATGGGATATAGTGAAGGGGGATTTGATGGCAACTATGTGGAACTTTGTTCTCATGATTTCTTTGAGAAGAGTTTCAATGCAACATATATAACTCTCAACCCAAAAAAGAGTGGTTATAAGGAATTGAGAAGACTTCAGACCATTCAGTTTATTTTGTAATGTCTACAAGTTGATAGCCAAGATTCTCACAGAAAGATAGAAAAATGTGATGCACAAGCTAGTTGATGCTCAACAAATGGCCTTCCTGAGAGGAAGGCAAATCTCTGATGCAGTCCTAATTGTCAATGAGTGTCTAGACTCAAGAATGAAGGACAAGTCCCCAAGAGTCATGTGCAAACTGGACATAGAAATGTATATGATCATGTCAGTTGGAGTTTTTTTTAACTTGAAATCATGCATAGGATCAGTTTGGATTGAAATGGATCAGATAGATAAAATTTTGCATAAGAACATTTAGATTCTCAATACCAACAAATGGATCTCCTGAAGCTTTCTTCCCCTCAAACAGAGGATTGAGACAAGGTGATCTCTTTCATCTATTCTATTCATACTAGTGATGGAAGGCCTGAATAATATCCTAAAGACTGCTCATATCAATGGGTAGATAAGGGGTTTTAATGTAGCTAGCAAAGAAGGGGTTATGATGCTGAAGAAAGCCAACTTAGATCTTAAGAGTGGTACTCTTTTTGTTTGAAGCAACATCTGGGCTCCATAGCAATTTGAGGAGAAGTCATATTTTTCCAATTAATGAGGTGAAAAGGATACAACAATTGATAGAGATTTTGGGAGGAGAAATAGGTCAGCTGTCAACAGTATATCTAGGGATGCCTTTGTGAGCCAAAATCAAATCCAAAGAGATTTGGAATGGGGTGGTGGAGAGATGTGAAAGGAGATTGTCTAAATGGAAGATTAGTCCTAATCAACTCAGTCTTAGATGCTTTGGCAACATAGTTGATGTCAGTCTTTCCTCTCCTATCAAGGGTGGACGAAAGACTTGATGCTTTAAGGAGGAATTTTTAGTGGAATGGATTGAAGGAGAACAAAGGATTCCATTTGATCAAATGGAAAACTGTAGTTCTGTCAAAGAAACAAGGTAGTATAGGCATTAGAAATTTGAGGAAACAAAAGAGAATCCTAATGATGAAGTGATTGTAGAATTTTCCTAAAGAGGAGCAGGCTCTATGGGTTAGAGTGATTCAGGCCAAGTACGCGAAGTTAGTCTATTGGAAAACTAAGGAAGTGACTTCTGTCTACGGTATTAGCTTGTGGAGATTAATCAGGAATTGTGACATAGCTTCTCTGAAAGCACTAGATTCACTATAACAATGGCAGGAAGATTTTGTTTTGGGATGATAACTGGTTAGGAAATGGCAGCCTCAAGCAGCTTTTTCTAGACATCTATCTGTTGAATCAGCAACAGTAGGCCACTTTGCAAGAAGTATGTCCATTCGTGGATGGAACTTAACATACAGAAAGTTGATGCAAGACCTGGAGGTGGATAGACTGGCTGAATTTTATGGCACCCTTGACCAATTTAGAGGATTGAAGGAGGGTGAAGACACTCTCAGGGTGGAATTATCATAGCAAAAATATTTTCACAGTTAGCTCTACCTGCGAGAATCTTAACCTGATAGGGACTCAAATCAGATTTTTGTCTTAGAAGCTTATATGGCAAGTTAAAAATCCATACAAGGTGATAGTTGTAATCCATACAAGGTGGCAGTTTTACTTGATTGTGGTAGTGAAAGATGCAACACTAACTCAGGAGAATCTCATAAATTGGGGAATACATGTGTCCAAGATTTTTTTTGTGAGCAACAGGAATAGACAATCAACCATCTATTTCTTGACTGCAGGGTGGTTAGGCAACTTTGGAACCTGTTTGCCAGCTTCAGGGGCATAAGGTGGACTATGCCAGAAAGGGCAGGTCAGGCTCTTGAAAGTTGGAACGATGAAAGTAGTGGCAGTACAGATGAACACAGATGGAGAATTGTCCCAGCAGTGATTTGGTGGACATGTGGAAGGAGAGAAATTTGAGATGTTTTGAGAGCATTAGCAATTCTTTTCATAGGATAAAAATGAACTGCATTATCACTTTTTGCTATTGGTGCAATTCTGAGTATATAGATGATACTGTATCGATTATAGGTATTCTAGGTTCTCTGTAAGGTGAAGTAGGATCTTAAGCTAAGACTTTCCCTGAATTTTAGTTTGTTGAGTATACTCAGTTGTATGTAGCTCTGTGGTGTAAATTTGGGATCCCTGCCTTTAGTGCTAACGATTTATATACGAACCTGTTACCTTTGTCAAAAAAGAATGTTAACTCCAGAAGTGACATGTAGCAGAAGGCAAGAATGTTTTGCTCAAGGAACAGGAAGTAAACTAAAACCGAAACTGAACCAAACAAATTGAAATTTCAGTTACTTTTGGTTTGAGTTGAATAATGCACATCCTTGTCCGTATACTTAACTGAAGAATACACACTACAATATTGCTGATGCCATTAAGTAAATTTGGTTTATGATTGTCATAATCAGTATTCACGTAAAGTATTTTGGGATTTGGTGGAGGTAAGAGAAGATGTTATAGAGGTGCATAATTTTTGCAATTGTGTTTTGTGTTTGGATGGGTGACAGGCTAGAATTGTTCAAAGATATTTTGTCTATTGAATAATCTGAGACAGTAGTCAATCTGACATCTTGGTGGTTTGAAATTACTTTGCTGGGGGGAATAAATGAAACTGAATTTCTATACAGTGTGAGGGACTAAATGAAAATGACTTTCTATACTGCATAAGGATTAGACCATTTGTGTAGCTTGTAGGAGAGGTGTATATTAATTTTATATTTTCTGTTGATATTTATGTATTTTTTTCTAAAGCTGTACATCAGAATTTGATGACAGCGTTCATAGCTTTGCCATTGCATTATCATCAATGTATAACATCTTGCAAATTTATGGCTCATTATGTGTATAGTTCCAAACTTTCATCTCCTCAAGGGGTCGTTTGGTTTGAATATAAGTTATACTGGGATAAGTTATACTGAGATAAATAATGCTGGGATTGCTTATCCCGACATTAGTTCTTGATTGTTTGGTTTGTTGCACTAAAAATAGGATCCATTGCATACTTCCTAAAAATAAGTTGTATGTTTACAAGAATACCCTTTTATTTAGCTTTTTATATATAATTTTTTGGTAGAGCTTTAGTTATTCATTCTTAAAAACAAAACATCTACCTTATTTAACTTAATTATTATGTGTATGAATTCTGATGAATTTCTTTGTGTTCTCAATTTTGGAGGTGTCAATACTCCACTCTAAAAATACATATGTGATCATAACGTTTTACTTATCTTCCGGACTTATCGTAGATATCTTAAAATGATGGCCATCAAGCCATTGACTCTGTGACATTATCTCACTATATTCTGGGGTGAAGTTTCCAGATAAATGGCATGGCTTCGGGACTTGATATTTCTAAGCTTCCAAAAGCTCTTCCAAAAGCGTGGTATGGTTGTTGGACTTGAAAACTATTTTTGTGAGAACATTCTAACCCACCTTAGCTAAGGTAGGAGCAACATCATTATAATATTTATGATAACAACCATGACAACACCTATTTACCGAAGTGCAACAATAGTGGCCACAAAATGAAAAGAGAAACCTCCAGATGACCCTAAGAGACACTTTTTGACAAATATATATGTGAAAAGTAATGAAGGATTTGAAGGGTAAATTTGTCATTTTATAAGTTTATCCCCTGACAAATTATGATGAGATTATTATACCCTCCCTGGGGAGGGATAACTTAACCTGGGATTAATAATTAATCCTGAGATAAGTTATCCCTGAATTGTCAGCCAAACAACAATGTAAGTCCAACTATATTTTAATGGTAAAACTATACAAAATAGATCTAATGTGAAATTATTTATTCAAATTGGACCCAACCCAAACTATTTACCCATAATGGACCTATAGCCTAAAACTATTTATGCTCTTACTCCTACTTTTCCCTTTTTATTTCGCCCACGTCGTCAACACGACGTCAGTATGACATCAACATGTGATACTCTGGCGGTATAATATAGGATGAACTTAATCCTCTGTAATACTCTGTTGGTATATTGATACCCTATCGGTATCATATAGGATTTGACTATTTTTTTAATGAATAAATAAGCAACAATCAAAAGAAAATTATTAAACTCTAAATTAGTAGAAAATATATTTTTTGTGATATTTCATCAGTATATTGATACAATATATCATGCAGGACTAAGCTTAATTCTCTACGATACTCCATCGGTATATTGATACCCTATTGGTATCATATAGTTTTGGGCGCTTTTTTTAATAAACTCTAAATTAGTAGAAAATATATTCTTGTGATACTCCGTCGATATATTGATACCATATCGACACCATATAGGACTGGGTTTAATTTTTTGTGATACTCAATCGGTATATTGATACCCTTATCGGTATCATATAGTTTTGGATTCTTTTTTAAAAGAAATAAAATAATTAAGAGAAAATTATTAAAGTTCCAAACTTATTTATTAAACTTTAAATTAGCAGAAAAGATATTCTTTGTGATACTCTATTGGTATCTTGATACCCTATCAGTATCATATAATTTTGGGCTCTTTTTTTAAGAAATAAAACAATTAAGAGAAAATTATTAAAGTCACAAATTTATTTGTTAAACTCTTAATTAGTAGAAAATATATTCTTTGTGATACTCTGTCGGTATATTGATACCATATCGGTATCATATAGGATTGAGTTTAATTCTCTGTGATACTCTTCCGGTGTATTGATACCTTATTGGTATCATATGGGGTGGGCTTTGATGTCAGCATACCGTCGGTGCACAAATTTTAATGCTAGACAAATTAGGGGGTATTAATTGTAATTAATTAGGGGGGCATAAATGTAAGGGGCTATATGGATGTAAAGAGTTTGCTTCAAAGGGGCATGAGCTTAGTTCCCTCTATTTTAATCTCAGGATTATTTGCATTTATCCTTGACACCAAACAACCCGTAAGTTTATTAACAGAAAAAGCCACCCTTGCTAAGAAGATTAAGAATGGAGGAGTTATTAATCCACCCCGTTGCCCTCTTGTAAGATAAATTGGTGCTAAGTCATCCTGTAGTCATGCTAGGCCTTGTTCTTCTTAGTCTTTTGCGCGCACAATAGAGTTTGCGACATTTACTATGTGAGGGTGATTTGTCTTTTTGCTAAAATTTGAAATAGTATTTAGCTAAAAGAGGCAGATGCTTACTTCATGCTGGGTTTTTAGTTTTGGGATTTTGTATTTCAAAATATTATATATGGACAAAGGACAACATAACATACTAGTTGTACACCCGGATAGACTTCTTTCTGCAAGTAGATGTTACTTTTGTCCGACTTGATTATATACGAGGAGTCGTGTCTCTGGTATTTTTGTATTGTGCAAGGACTTTGTCGGCGTCTGCCCGGTTAGACTATCTGGAGCACTCAAAATTGTATAATTCAGTTTCTGATTAGTTTTCCTTCACAATGCAATGCACTGAGTAGCTAGTGGGGACTGACTGGATTCTTCTTCCAGATCACTTGCTCGATTGTTAGTCGGATACTTGAGTTCATTTGTGAGCAGAAAGTTTGTTCTACTGGTTCGAGGCATGAAAAGAAAAGAAAGAAAGGAAGCGCCTGCAATAACCGTGGTGTTTGCCTTGGTGTTATTCCGGGAGGTGGAAACGTTGTTGCTTTTGTTGGTTCTCTGCTTGATGTGTTGCTGCTGAAGAAAGACATGGAGAACAGGTCAGTTGGACTTATCATGCTATCATCTTATTACTTGTCCACAATTAGTGCAGCAATGTGACTAACCTATGTTTATAGATACTCTTGTTTTTATCTATTGATGATATTGATTAATCATTTTGTAGAGCTTCTCTCATTTGTCCCTTGTTCAAGCTTCTTCAAAATGCCTTCATTGATAATGAGTGGATTCATGTGGCTGCAAACCAAGACGATTTACATTATCATGCTTCATCTGAAAACTCTCAAATCATTGCTGATGCTGCCGTTCACATCCAACAAGAGTTGCTCTTCATCTTGGAAGACATTACTGCTAGTGTCACATCTCAGGTTTTACTAGGGTCCCTTTTTGTCTAAATGGTGTTCTACTGAGTTATTTTGGGTTCCCTTATCCACATTTACTTGTGTATTTTGTCAGGATAAAAATTCTATTAACTTTGATGTGGAGCTCCTCATAAAGTGTGCCCGTTCTTCAAGCAATATGGTGACACGCAATCAAATTTTCTCATTGTTATCTGCTATTTCTAGAGCTAAGCCAGATGAAGTTTTAGACCATATCTTGGAGATTCTTGTTATCATTGGGGAATCTGCTGTCACTCAGGTCTTCCTTTGAGCATATGAAATTTTGTCTGTTTCCTTTTGCCCCCCTCTGTTTTTCAGTAATCCTGTGTTGCGATAACAGTTTTGCATTTTGGCTTCAAATTTAACTAATGAAAAATTGAACACCATGCCCCACTAGTCACATCAGCCTGCATGTTGAAACCTAAGTTGAGCAGACTCTTCACTTTCAATGCCGCACCTACGTCAGATTCTCCGGAAATACACTACTTTTGAATAATCCGACATGCACCCACCAACACTTTTGAAGAGTCCGAGCCACAAACTTTGAAACTGTAGTTGAAATTAGAAGTTCCACAAGTTTTAAAATTGAACACTGCATTTATGGTATTGAGTGTGTGCATATTTATGTGTCATCTCTACGAGAGATTTTACATCCTTAAGTTTTCTTTCTACAGTGGGACAGCAATTTTCAACATATATTTGAGGACCTCATATCTGCGGTTGTACCATGTTGGTTGTCTAAAACCAACAGTGCCGACGCGTTGCTTCAGGTAATATGGGCAGTATTCCCCTGACAAAAATAAAAAAATGTAAAATATGTGGCAGCATCCACAGATAGATGCCATAACTCATGGAACTTTGTACTGATGCTTAAATTACTTCTCCAGATCTTTGTAAGTATTTTGCCTCAGGTTTCTGAACACAGGAGGATTCCAATGATTGTGCATGTTTTGAGGTATGGAATTCAAATTTTGAGCTTTAATATGTTCTCTGCCTGCATCATTTTTCTGTAATACTTTTCTCTTGCAGGCATCTGGGTGAAAGTGTTAGTTTAGGATCATTGCTCTACCTCCTATTTCGTTCGCTAGTTGCGAGAAACTGCTCCTCCTTGTGTGACAGAAGTGATCCATCTTTCAGTTACTCAATTTCCCTCATAAATACGCAGTGGGAATATTTATTCGCTGTAGATTTGTTGGAAAAATATTCGTGTACAGTATGGCTTCCCTCTATTTTGATGCTTCTTCAGCGAATAGTAGTTGGTGACAGTGATGCAACACTCTTCATGGAGCAGCTAGTTGCAATGCATTTCATCTCAAATAAACTCCAAGATCCTGAAATTGCTTTTAAGCTTGATTCAGGGGAAGATTCAGACAACATTCAGGTTTGTATCCGTTGTAATTTCTTTTGCACTACTGTTTAGTAAATGTATGATAGTTATCCTGATCTCTTGAAAGATGAACAGTGCACGAGTGCTTCATAATGAGGAACGATTCTCTCTTTTTTTTTGAGATGTAGTAGTGAGGAATGATTCTCTTCTTGTATTCATGCAATAAACTTTTTCGGGTTTGTTTGCAAATGGATATTTTCTGTCCAATGGCCTTCTCTTTTCTTGGGTATCCTTTTAAAATATTTTGGGTTCATATGCAGATCATTATATTATGATCTTGCTTACCATCATATGATAACTTTTTTCGAACTTTATTCAAAATCTTGATCTAACATCCAGCAAAGCATGGAGGAATCCAGAAAATTTTAGGAGTGCCTTTAAAGCTTTTCTACAAAACCACAGTATTTCTTACTTGCACTTGGCTGTATATACTATAAATACATGAAGTTACTTGTCTTTTTCTGTTTGTTATTGTGACATACATATTGCCCTTTTTGTTACTTCCCATAGTTGGTGTTTTTCTTTTCACTACGCCATGCCTTATGTTCTAACGTAATAATACTCTTGAGTTTCTTTTCCCTAATTGGGTCCTTCAGATTTTTCTTTTAAACCAAACTTCTGAAATGACGACTAAATTCTAGATTTCTTTAGATGTATGATTACAGTGACTCAATTTATACCGAGATAAAATGCCTTTTATACTGAGAATTGATCTTTTAAATGGCATGACAACTTTTGCTGCTGTTTTTCTTGTGCATTTGCATAATTCTTTTTTTTAACTGATTTAATTTTATCGTTGGTGCAGCTGACAGTTGGGTTAATCATGAAGGAAATTGTTTGTCATCTTCAACTTGTTGACTCAAAAAGAAAGCAGATTGGTGTTCTTCCTATTTACCGGAGGGAGCTAAAGGAATACATAAATACTGTTTTAAGTGCTGTTACAAAACGACTTACACCCTCTGTATACTTCAAAGCTATTGTTCAATTGCTGGGTCATGTGGATAAATGTGTGAGAAGGAAGGTAATATAGACACTTATCTTCGTCATTGTTATTCAGAAAGCATTATATACACTTGTGGCACCTGCTATCTTTGGGAGCTTAGGCACCTTACACGTCTTACATGGTGTATTGAGAAACCTGTTAGTTTTCACTTCTCAATTTTTTCCTTCTTATTACACGTCTTACATGGTGTATTGTGAAACCTGTTAGTTTTACACTTCTCAAAATTTTCCTTCTTATGTAATTAAATTTAAGACAATTTCAGCACTTGGGCCTATTTCTGTTGGAAACAGTCTAATCGATGCACTCTCATTCTTTGTAAAAAGAATGCATGAGCATGTGGCATGTGGCATGTGAAAGGGATGTTGTTGGAATTTGTCCTGTTAAGCTATTTTGGTGTTATTTCACAAGGATGCTCGTGTTAGGAGGTGCGAGAGGTTGGATTTAGGGGCTACACGGAGGAGTAGAGGTAGACCGAAGAAGTATTGGGGGAAGT
>JBCEWC010013055.1:0-15375 GCA_038996855.1 Solanum aculeatissimum | reverse complement strand
TTGCAAGGTTTTGATAAGCTTTTGATTCAAGCATGAACAAGTTTTGAACAATGATTTTGTTTTGACTAAGTATGCATATTTTTGAAGTAAGTACAAGTTTTCGAATTTAAATATTGTATGTACCTATACGTATTCTCGTGGGATGAGCTTAGCACCGAGGGATTGGAGTCAGGGTGGAATCATCACAGGATCCATACTCCTTTTCGTCAAAGCATGTGCACCATGGGTTAATTCCCTATATAGGGAACTCTGTTAAGTGCGCCTTTTCAAAGATGCTTAGGGTACTACTTGGAAAATAGTACCGGGTTTGGATAGTGGCTCGTCCGGATCTTTTTGTCTTTGTCGGTTGAAGTTACATCCCCGCTATTTATATATGGTCATTGGATTGCATCTCATGCATCATGGCATAGCATATTGTTGTACTACTCTTTGGCTACATGCACTCCTTTTGTATCACTTGTCCCCTTGACATATTGCTTGGTCATGCTATACCTTTCATATGCATTGCATGCCCGCATACTTAGTGCTTAGTTGTGCTAACCCATATTCTTTTCTACATGTTCTAACCATGTAGGGTACGAGGGTGACTATTACATTCTCTCGGACGACGCTTGATATTTTGTGGAAGATTTGCTAGTTGTGAGCCCTATTGTTCAAGGGCAATATCCACTGTCTATTCTACCTTTTATTTCTATATATTTACTTTCTAGACTTGAGGGTGAGACTCAAAGCTAATCGAGGCCCCGCTCTTCTATGTCTCATGTTTGGACAAATATTTACTCTATCCCGTTCTAGCTTGTATGTTGGGTCTTGGCTTTATATATATGATGTTATTTAACATGTCTCATGATTATGTTCTCATGTTATGATTATGGCTTGAATGTTAAGTATGATGTATGATTATGTGTTTTGTGCAAGCATGTTCCTCCCGTTCCCGTATTGTCCCCATAACTTGAGTCCCAAGCCCCTAAATCCTTAGAGCTTATATGCTACATGCTTAAGCTTCTGCGTTTCCGAATCGATGATAAGTGTAATGATGCTATAATGGCTTGATCGAGGGTCTTCGGGTCCTCTTTCGCCATGTCACATCTAGGCCCCCTATCTGGGTCGTGACAATTTGTAACACTACCCTTAGATGCTTAGCATGCTCCTCTTCACTCTTGCAATATATCAAAATGTCATTAATGACTACCACCATAAACATGTCGAGGTAGTGTTTAAAGACCCTATTCATAAGATCCATAAATATCATCAGAGCATTGGTTAGGCCGAAAGACATCAACACATAATCAAAATTCCCATATCTTGGTCGAAAAGCCATTTTGGGAATGTCACACTCCCTCACTCTCAATTGATGATACCTGGACCAAAGATCAATCTTTAAGAAATGACTAGCCCCTTGTAGTTGATCAAATAGGTCATCCATCCTCGGGAAGGGATACTTTTTCTTTATGGTGACCTTGTTGAGTTGCCGACAATCGATGCACATTCTATGTAAGCCATATTTTTTCCTCATAAACAACATCGGCGCACCCCAAGGTGACTTGCTAAGCCTTATAAAACTCTTCTTTAACAAATCTTTTAATTGGTCCTTCAACTTCTTTAACTCGACCAGGGCCATGCGGCAAGGGGAAATATAATGGATTGAGTGTCGGGGAGGAGGTCTATACCAAAGTTTATTTCCCTTTCAAGAGGAATGTTGGGTAGTTCATTAGGAAAGACATCAAGGAATTGGTTGACTACTGAAACCAACTCAATAGAAAGGACCTTAGACTCAACATCACTAACCCGTACAAGATGGTAAATATAACCCTTGGAAATTAACTTTTGAGCCTTAAGACAAGAGATGAACCTACCCGTGACCAGCGGATCACAACCTTCCTACTCAAGGATGGGTTAATTGGGGAATTAGAATCTAATATTACGAGTTCTACAATCAATGGTAGCATGGTATGCATGTAACGAAACCATTTCAAGAATAAGGTCAAAATCTACCATATCAAGTTCAACAAAATCATAAGGCAAAACTTTATGCAATATAGAAAAGGGTAAACCCCTATAGACTCTTAAGCAAGAATGGACTCACTGATGAGGGTAGACACTTCAAAAGGTTCACATAATATTTTGGTACACATATGAAGCCTATTAGCAACAAAAGGAGTAATGAAAGAGAGAGTGAAACTTGGATCTAATAACACATACACATCAAAATCATAAACGTTTAACATACCGATAATGATATCGGGCTCCTCATCCACCCCTTGCCTCCTTGAATAACATAAAACCAGTTATAGCGTGGAGCACCTCCTTATTTACCACCTTGTGCTCTTTGATCACCATGAGCACCTTGTCCTTGAGGTCGGCCATCTCTACCTTTTCTTGGACAATCTGCAACCTTGTGGCTCATCTTGCCACACCCAAAGTGACCATGTTCCTCAAAGATGCACCATAATGATTCCTTACACATTTTGGGCATCTTGGAAGAGTCATCTCACTGTTTCTACCTTGAGCTATAGAATTGGGCATTCTATCATTAGAAAACCTTTTCCCTTGAATTTTTTGGCCTTATTGAAAATGATCACCTTTTGTGCCTTGGAAACCTCCATCAAGTCGAGCCCTATTGGACTCCCCCATCTTTATTTTCCTAAGATTCTCCCCCTCAAGTTGGTTGGTGTACGCCATAAGTCGAGATATGTTCATATCCATTATGAGCATAGTGGTATGACACTTTTCATTGATCAAATCGGACACACTCGAGACAAACTTATGTATCCTTGACCTAGCATTGACAACCAAGTGAGAAGCATGCTTTGAGAGATCATTAAATTAAGGGAATACTCCCTAACACTCATAGAACCGTGCTTGAGGTTCATGAACTCTATCATCTTTTCTTCCCTTAGTTCAATCGGGAAGAAATGGTCATGGAAAGCTATTTGAATTGCTCCCAAGAAATGGGATCATCATCTACCCTTTCCATCTTCCACTAGTTGTATTATGTTTGAGAAAGGCCCTTGAGTTGGTAGGCCACTAATTCTGCCTTCTCTTCCGAACCCATGATAGCTAAGACTTTATACACTTCATCAATGAACTCTTAGGGGTCTTCTTCCATCTTTGAGCCATAGAATTCTGGGAGATTTATCCTTGTGAAATCCCTCATCCTTGAAGATGTGGTACGAGCAAGGGGAGCTTGAAATCCTTGGTTGGCCACACCCTTTCCAAAAGAGTGGCCACATTCTGGTACTCAGCGTGAGTGACTCCTCCTTCTTCCTCAGGGGGATATTGTAGGGCCAAAGGGGTTGGTTCATCCTCACGGGTGGGGGCTCTTTGCGCCATTCGTCTTAGTGACATGATCTAGAAGAGGAAGGACCACCTATTAGAAATAAGAAACCTAATTTCAAATATAAAGCATGACATAGAGTATGAAGAAATGATTTATTTCCTAAAACACCTCATAGCTTCCCATTCTAGTGCTCTGATACCAAGCTTGCCACAACCCAAGCCTAGGGACTTGATGTGATATGGCGAATGGGGAAACCCAAAGAGACCCTAAACTAGCCTTCCTAAGCATGCATAGCACATCCTTGGTTGCGGGAGCATAATAAGCAAAAAACAAGTAGAAAATAATTCTAAGGGAAACAGGAATTTGGACTTACGTTATGGGGATGTTATAGGGAAGAGGATTAAGATGAATCACATAGAAAATAAAGTCTAAGGGGCGGGTAAGTATGACTCATGCTATGGGGGCAATAGGGACTTAGGACTTCCATCTCATCGCCACAATAAACATTCAACACACAGAAAGGAATAAGGAACTAAAGGAATCTTCCATAATTACAAAGCAAAAGAGTCAAGCTCATAACGTACATTACATAGCCATATCCAACAACACCTCTATTCATGAATAAAACGAGGGTTAAGACATCTCCCGGGCTTGCCCTCAAAAGATAGTATCTAAAAATAAATTAGACAAGTTTTAAATAAAGCATGAAAGTGAGTGGATATTATCCTTAGAAGCGGAGGACTGACCAATAGCAAATATTTGATCAAACCGCTTAGCCACATAGAGGAGGAGGACAGAGAGGAGTTTTGATCCCTACATGGTTAGATCACGTAGGCAAAACAATATGCGTTAGTACTTGGAATGTACTAAGTATGCGAGATGAAAATGCATCAACGAACATAAGCCATAATTAAACAATATGCATAGTCATAAATAATGAATATAGGCTCAATATGTCATGAATGGAAAATGCTTAGTTGAACATGCAAACAAAATCATCAAATCACATGACATCATATACATAGTGGGAAGAGACCATAACAGACATATAAGACCAAGAGAGCTACTACTTGGAATCCCGACGTTCACTCCACATCGGACAAGGAATGGTCTACTTTGACAAGGTAGACCAAATAGTATCCTTACGGTATGAACTTTTCGGAGAGCACCACCACCTTATGACATAGCCTTTTTAGTGGGTTTCACATGATATCCTTACCTTATAGCATAGCCTTTTTGGTAGGTTCAATAAATATCCTTATCTTATGACATTTTATTTTCGGTATGTGAAAGCCCATATAAGGAATCAATATCATACCTATGATGGCACATAGTTAGGCACAATGGGAGACTACCAAGGTCGTCTCGGTGCTAGGTCACAATCCCATGGAATATTTGAAACATAGGTATAGTCATAACATGCATAGTCTCAAAACATCATAATATCATTCTTGGGGTAGCTCATCAAACTTAGCTTATAACATCAAACTTAGGGCTTCACATAATTCTTATCATTCTTATGAGCTTATAGTATACTTATTAGCCCTCTTATTAGTCTCAACTGCTTAACATACATATCTTGCCACAAGGCATTCATGACCAACTATCTAGCCTATGAGTTTATCTTATTGAAACTCAAAAGGAAGGGATTGTGGTGCATAATCTTGTAGAATGTTCATTGGTATTTGAGGTGAAAGAGAGGTAGTTATGTAAGGCCCCACTTGTGAAAAACATGAAAAGTGTAAAGGAAATAAATTCTGAAAATTTTCTAAGTATCAGTGGTTGCCATAAGGGGTCTTATGGGTCTTATGTTGATGTACGAGCCATACAGTGGCCCGTGGGTCCTAAGTATGCATTTCAAATAGCTCACATTTGGAAGGAAACTGATGTACGAAGGCTTCTACGGACCATAAGTTCCTCCACGGGTCATAACTCTTGTTGGTGGAATAATGGCCAGACTTGGTGAAATTTGAGATTTTAGAGGTTCAATGTACGAGGTAATAGCAGACCCGTGCCTTGACCTAAGAGTAGTAAGTCTTATCATAGGTTAAGGATCAGAGATAGTGTTTGAGGATTGAAAATGTTATCAGATGCAACCCCATTTCTTACGACTCGTAATTGGGGTCTCCTGGTCCTGTCCAACAAACTTTTAAAGAGGGAAATTTTGACCTTTCCTAATTTCCTAAGCCTATACCATATCATTTCAAGCCTCAATGTGCCCCTACAACCTTATAAATCCATATATAACCTTATTCTAATTCACTCACAAACACTCAAGTCTCAAAACCCTCCCAAAAACACTCCCAAGTTTCTCAAGGCACTCAAGCAAAAGGTACAATCTAGGGTTTTGGGTTTCTCTTCAATTTCCTCAAGGTTTCTATCTCTAATCACACAAGGTATGTGGGTTTTGATTAGTGGAGACCTTCCCTGCACTAAGCTCAATTATTCCCTCGCCTTTATAATTTCTCAAGTCATTGTGATACATGATAATTTTATAAACTCTTTCATAAGAAGTACTTTATGATGGTTTGCCCTTGTATATTATTACGAATTGACATATCATGTGGAATCTATGTTTTAAATGATGGTTTGATGAGGTCTTAACCAAGTTCTCTTGTGTTGTTGGTGGGTTATTTTGAATAATGTTTAAGGGTTTTATTTTACTCCATCATGGAATTTATTTATGAATTGCATTATTTCAAGCTTATGCACATGTACCCACCATGATTTGGATTAAAGATGCATGCCAAGTTCTTATCCTTGGTCATTCCTTGCATTATCACAATTTTCTTATTAGTAACCATGATTTCTTTATGACTTATAGCATTAGCTACCATATTTGTTTTCCCTGGATGGTTTAGTATATCAACATCATAATCTTTTATTAGCTCTAGCCATTTTCACTCCCTCAAATTTAGGTCTTTCTGCTTAAATATATATTGCATACTCTTATGGTTAGTATATATGTCAACGTGAACCCCATATAGATAGTGGCACCATATTTTTAAAGCATAGACAATCGATGCTAGTTCAAGGTCATATATTGGGTAGTTTTTCTCATGTGGTCGTAGTTGTCTTGAGGCATAAGTGATTACCTTATCACGTTGCATTAGTACATATCGTAAGTCAACTCTCGAAGCATAACTATACACTATATATCCTTCCGTGCCTTCTGGAAGTACTAGTACAGGTGCAAAAGTTTACCTACTTTTTAACTTTTGGAAGCTTCTTTCATATGTGTCATTCCACTAGAACTTGGATATCTTGTGTGTTAACTTAGTTAGTGTTGCAGAAATAAAAGAAAATTCTTTAACGAACCTTTTATATTACCCTACCAACCCTAGGAAGCCCCGAACTTCTATGGGTGTTTTCAGCCTTGGCTAATCTTTCACGGCCTCTATCATTTGTGAATCAACACTTATGCCTTTGTTGGAAACAATATCACCCAAGAATGCCACTGATTTTATTCAAAATTCATATTTGGAGAACTTGGCATACAATTACCAATCACGAAGAGATTGTAATACTTGTCCTAAGTGATTTACATGGTCCTCTTCTAATCTTAAATACACTTAAATGTCATCTATAATATCACGACCCAAGCCTAGGGCCTAGGTTCAACATGGAAAATAGTGAATCTGGAGGTACCCCCAAGAAGCCTCATAGCATACATAAGCACATCCATGGTTGCGGAAATGTAGTTCAAGCATCATTTAATCAAACTAAGGAGATTCTATACTAAGGACACAAGCTATTGGAATAAGGGATAATGAGTTCCATCATACAATCTCATCAACACATAGAATACAAAGAATGGATCATAGGATGCACTCTATGGGGAGTAAGGACTTAGGGAAAGTCATCACATGCTATCAATATCAAGAAACAACAAATAAGGGATAAGGACTAAAGGGAAACCTTTATCGATATATAAGCATCACATAGATCATCATATTACATCATCGAATAATACCTCTAAACATAAGTGGGACAGGGGCCACGACATGTCCTAGGCTCACCCTCAAAAGTAGATAACAATAGTAATAAAGTCTTAACATATGCAAGACATAAAAATGGTTGTTGTCCCCGTAATGTAGGACTCAGCACAAGAAAATCTCCAAATGAACGTACTGGCCACGAGGAGGTAGATGAATGGGAGCTTCAGTTCCTACCTGGTTAGATTATGTAGGAAACAAGTATGCATTAGTACTTGGAATGCACTAAGTATGTGGGGTGCAATGCAACAAGAAAAAATAAGCCATGATAATCAAGATGCATAATCATATATGAGGATAAGCTCAATTTTACATGAATGATCAATACCATAGTCAAAACATGCAGGAAAGATAGACAAAATCTCATAACATAACATACATATATGGGAAAAGATCATAACCAACATTAATACCATGCAAACTACAACATGGAATCCTGATATTTCCTCCACACCAGAAAAAAGAGTTGTCTACTTTTCCACAATAAACCATACCTTGACCTTACGACATTGACTTTTCAGTAAGTGTTATAAGATATCTTTACCTTATGGAATTTCCTTTTCATCAGGTGTTAAATGATATCCTTACCTTATGAAATTGCCTTTTTGGTAGGTTTTCAAGTATCCTTATCCTATGGCATTGCCTTTTCGGTAGGTGTTCAAGTATTATTACCTTACAATATTGCCTTTTTGATAGGTGTTCAAGTATCCTTACCTTATGACATTGCTTTTTTGGTAGGTGTTATATGATATCCTATGGTTGCACATAGTTAAGGGACAATGGAAATCTACCAAGGTCCTCTCAATGCTAAGTCAACATCCCACGGAATACATAAATCATAATCATACATATAACATGCATGGACTTGTAATATCATAATAGGAGTTTCTCATCAAAATCATAACATCATAGAAAAGATCCATAATCTTTCATAATTTTCATAACATTTCCATGGAATCATAACATACTTGATAGCCCTTAAGTTGTCTTGCATATCTTGAAAAAATAGACCTTCCATCAACAAAGAAGCTTTATCATGTAAGCTTAGTAAAAACATGGTTTATGTATGTATAAAAGCTTAAAATCATGAAATTCAAGTGTATTGAACATAAATGAAATAAAACACGATCATATGAAAACCATTCAACAACCCACCATCATCATTCATACAATCCTTCAAACTTAGATATGGAAACATGAAATTCACCTTGTAAAATCATTTACTTCATAGTATCTCATTGTATCATAATATTCATATCTTGAATATCATAAAATAACGCATACTAATAAATCGTTGAAAGTAATTCAGGTAATTTCATTCAACAGATGAAGATTCTCAACACAAATTATGCATATTAGGAGTAATAGACAGTACCCATAAGAAATCTATTATAAATTTTAAAGGATTGACTGAAAAGGGTTTTGGGACTCCATGGGTGAAAGAACCCATGGATGAAAAACCTTCATACCTTGAGGCCTTGAGATTGATGAAGAAGACTTGAATAAACTTAGGAATCACCTTGGTGTTTGACTGTTAATGGAAGAAGCTTGAACCCTAGAAACTTGAGAGAATTTAGTGGAGGAATTTAGGAAACTTTGAAGAGATTTTTAGGAGTTTTGAGAGTGATTTTAGGCCTAAAAATGGTGGAATATTTTAGTATTCCCATATAAATGGGTTCAAGAATATGCCACAATTGCCCTTACTCAAATCTTAAAATTTTCAAAAACATTTGTTAAGGATGAAACGGGACCGCGATACAGACTTGTTCTACCGTAGTTCATTTTCATGCAAAGTTTAATTTTCTCTTGTTTTTGTCTAGGAATGAGTCTAAGTCATTTTTACATTAAAATGGACCCTCTCCGTGATGCAGAGAGGTTGCGTACCCCTCTGAAAAGTGCAAAAACATCCAAAAAAATATTTTTCGTTACAGTTGACTTAAAAATATAGGAGGGCCCTTTTACTACACAACTTTGCCTCCTAAAAATGAATATGAACTTAGATTTGCCAGAAAATGTATGGATATTATGATATTCCAGAAATATATCACAGGTATATTCCGAATCGCTTGGGAGGTGTTACAATATCTCCCCCTTGGGAATATTCATCCTCGAATGTGATGAAAACACACTTGAGAAGAGTCATTAGACAATTTCAGCCCAACATGAATGTATCAATGCATTTTAAACATTATTTTCATGAAATCTCAGACTTATGCATCAAACACGATCAAAACATGTTACTATGAGTATGTATACATGCAACATGACATAGAAAGGGTGAATTACATGACTTGACACTATAGACATGATTAACGTATTACCTTAGGCTTGAGTAGAGTGGAAAAGATAAGGATATCTCTTCTTCATGTCCGCTTCCACTTCCAAGTAGCACTTTCAACTTGTTGATTTCTCCAAAGGACTTTGACAGATGCTACATCTTTGTTCCTCAATTTCTTCACTTGCCTATCCAATATCTCAACTGGGACTTCTTCATATGCCAAATTCTCCTCAATACCAATAACATCTAAAGGCATAATAGAGTTTGGGTCACCTACACACTTCCTCAACATGGAAGCATGAAAGACCAAATGAACCTTACTCATCTCCATAGGCAACTGATCACGCCCAAATTTACACATCCCAATTAAGGTATAAGTGGTCACTATTTCAAATATAGAACCTAACAATAGTTTGGGTCGACCCATGAGGAATATGGTTTAGAATTGGATTAATTAAGCAATTTTGATGAATTAATCAACTTACTTCTAGGAGGGTGGTTTTGGTGGAAAAAGAAATTATTCAAATCTAAATTAAGAACAATATTTAAAGTAAGTATTATTGATTCAGTAAGAGAAATAGCTAGGGTTTTATATTTTCCATGAGTTCCTAATGTAGTATAACCTAATACTTATAACCTTTTCTAGTATATTGCATGAAAAACTAGTAAGTTATGTTTACCTAATTTCTTGGGCTGACAAGTAGGAAAATTTCACCACGCAACTTGGGCTATCTACGGGTGTCACATTACTAACCCTTACCTTGGTCCCAATACAACCATCCCTTGGGCCATTTAGGTTGATTAGTTGAGAGTACTTAAATTGAATCCTGTTATTTATCTCTTATCATTCATTACCTCCATAGGCCAGAGAGTAAGAATAAGGTGAGTTCTAATGTTTTCAATTGTTAAAAAGAAATCAAAATGAATAGATAAATAATATATGCATGCACACTTTTCAAGAATTACAAATTATTTAATGTTTACATTATTAGTTCTTTGTGATTCCCACAACTCTAGTTGTGGATTTAGCTATTCATGTTCGTTGTAGATGAAGAAATCATGTTTGATGTTTGTATAATTAAACACTTGCAACAAAGAATTGAAGAATGTAAAATCCAAAATCTTCACGTAAATCACAACAAGATCCGAAGATAAACACTAATAGAATTAACTAAAAGTCTCCAAGAACAACTTAAAAGAAAGTGACAATATGTGTTCTAGTGTTCTGTCCATCCAAAAATAACAAAAAACCCTATTTATAACCAAAGAAAATCAAATCCTAAACTACTTAGGAAAACTGGATTTGAGACTATCCATAAGGCAATATACAACTCGTAAGTCGATCAACGACCCGTGGATGGGGTTTCGTAGACTGGTCCTGCAAAAACTATCTTCCATGTATGAGCTACTTTATATGGCTCATATTTTAGACTATGTGTCATAGACTCCTCCATCCTGTTAGCTTTCGGAAACCTTCAAAAACTCTAGGCCTTTTTTTACGAGCACATCTATGCCTCGTGGAATGAACAATGACCTATCCTGTCAATCGTGGTGCAACTTCAGAAAATATGCCCAACACTAGATCAGGACCACAAACCTCCACCTATGGATTAAACCACGACTCGTAAGTGGTCTCGTACATCACCAAAAAGCTGATAAATTTTACAATCTTCCCAAAAGCCTCCCAAATCCTGTAATCCTGTAAAACCAACATAAAAACATATCAAATCTACTAACATTGCTTAGAGAACACACAAAATTCAAAGTTTAAAGCATTAAAAGTGCTATATTGTTGTTGTATATCAACAACTCTAACTCATAAGCAACCTCACAAACATACCTCAAGATTCTATAAGGAAAAACATACCTAGGGCTCAACTTTCCCTTCTTGCCAAACTGAACTGCACCCTTCATGGGTGAGACTTTTAAATACACCCAATCATCCAACTTGAACTCAAAATCTCTCCTTCTAAATCAGAATATGACTTCTGTCTACTTTGGGCCATATTTAATCTCTCCCTTATCAACCTCACCTTCTCCATAACTTCCATAACCAAATCTAGACCTATCAAAGCTATTTCTCCTACTTCAAACCACCCAACGGGAGATCTACAATGCTTCCCGTATAAGGCCTCAATGGTTCCATCCCAATGCTAGACTGATAACTATTGTTGTAAGCAAACTCAATGAGTGAAATATGCTTACCCTAACTACCCTTAAATTCTAATACACAAGTCCTAATCATATCCTCAAGAGTTTGAATGGTCCTTTTGGCTTGACCATCCACTTGTGGGTGAAATGTAGTACTTAGCTTGACTCTAATACCAAGGCCTCTTAGGAAATATCTCCAAAAGTGTGAAGTAAGTTGAGCACCACAATCTGAAATGATAGATAATAGAATCCCATGTAATCTAACCAACTCGTGGATGTATAATTCAATATAATCTTTGGCATAATAGGTTGTTTTAACCGATAGGAAATGAGCCAATTTCATCATCTTATAAATAATAACCCAAATAGAGTTAAAATACTTCTTGGTTCTAGGAAAACCGATCACAAAATCCATGTTGATCTCTTCGAACTTCCAAGCAGGAAATTTCTATGTCTTGGGCTAGGCCTCCTGGCCTTTGATGTTCAGTTTTGGCTTATTGGCAATTATGACATCCAACTACAAACTTTGCAATGTCCCTTTTCATACCACCCCAATAATACACTTCCCTCAAATTCGTATACATCTTTGTAGAGCCGAGGTAAATGAAATAAGATTAATTATGTGACTTTTAAAATCAAGTCTCTTAACCCATCAATATTTGGCACACATAACCTACTTTGGTGCCTAAGTGCACCATCTCCCTCTTGGGAGAAAACCTCTACCGAACTCTCTTTTACCAATGCCTTCAATTCCAATAAAGCATGATCAAGTCCTAGCTTGGATTTGATCTCTTCAATAAAAGAAGACTTGGATCCATCTATAACCACCGTACTTCTATTTTCGACTTCATCCAACCTAACCCCCAACCTAGCCAATTGATAAACTTCCTTTTCCAACTCCTTCTTTCCATCCTCAACTTGAGCTACACTTTTAATAGATGCCCTACTTAGGGCGTCAGCTACAATATTTACTTTTCCCGGGTGACAATGAACACTTATGTCATAATCTTGAATTAGGTCCAACCACCTTCTTTGCCTCAAATTGAGATTTCTTTGAGTGAGCACATATTGAAGACTCTTGTGGTCAGTGAAAATATCTACATGAACCCTATACAAATAATGACGCCATATTTTCAAAGCAAATACCATGGCCTCTAACTCAAGGTCATGGGTAGGATAATTACGCTCATGCACTCTTAGTTTCCTAGATAAATATACAATAACTTTGACACCTTGCATCAATACACACCCAAGCCAATTCTTGAAGCATCACAATAGACAACAAACCTTTCTGGTAAAGTCAAGATAGGAACAAATATAAGCTTGTCCTTTAAAGTTTGGAAGCTCCTTTCACATTCATCAATCCAAATAAATTTTTCCTTTTTTGGTGTCAATATTTATATTCCATTTCGTCCCCACTCACCAAGTTTACTAAAAAAAAGCAAAGTTTGTGTGGATGGATGAGTGTGAGAAAAGCTTTCTAACTTTGAAGGATCAACTAACTTCAGCTCCAATATTGACATTGCCAGAAGAAAAATGATGGGTTCATCATGTATTGTGATGCATCAAGAATTGGGTTGGGATGTGTACTAATACAACATGGCAAGGTGTTTTCTTATGCTTCAAGACAATTGAAAGCACACGTGATGAATTACCCGACTCATGATTATGATCTTGTGGTGGTGGTGTTTGCCTTGAAAATTTTGTGACAGTACTTGTATGGGGTTCATGTGGATGTCTTCACTGACCACAACAACCTCCAACATGTGTTCACCCAAAAGGATCTCAATTTGAGGCAATGAAGGTGATTAGAGCTACTTAAAGACTACAATATAAGTATGAAGTATCAACCTAGAAAGGCCAATGTGGTGACCAACGCCCTTAGTAAAGTTTCCATGGGTAGTGTGTCTCACATTAAAGATGATGGAAAGAGAGAGTTGGCCAAAGATGTACATAGGTTGGCTAGATTGGGAGTAAAGTTAAATGAGTCTCACAATGGTGATGCAATGGTACTTCATGGGTCCAATATTCTTTGATTGAGGAGGTTAAGTATAAGCAAGACCTTGATCCCACCTTAGTTAAGTTGAAAGCCTTGGTGAAGGAAAGGAATATAGAAGTTTTCTCATAAGGGGGAGATGGGTTACTTTGATATCAAGCAAGGTTGTGTGTACCCGATGATAGTGAGTTGAAGAAGTTAATATTACAAGAGGCTCATAACTCTTCCTATTCCATTCATCTCGACACTACAAAGATGTATAGAGACTTGAGGGAGATCTTAGTGGAATGGAATGAAGAAGGATATTGCCAACTTGTGTTCGAGTGTGCCAATTGCCAATAAGTCAAAGTGGAGCATAAAAGGTCAGGTGTCCTATACCAAGATATTGTCATTCCTACTTGGAAGTGGAAAAAAATCAATATGGACTTTTTAGTGGGATTGGTAAAGACTAAGATGCATTTTGAGTCCATATAGGTGATAGTTGATCGTGTGACAAAGTCAGCTCACTTTCTACAGGTCAAGACTATATTTATTGTTGGAGATTATGCTCATTTTTATATATGAGAATTGGTGAGGTTTCATAGGATTCCATTATCCATCATATTGGATCGTGGTGTCAATTTACCTCTCATTTTTGGAGATCTTTCTAAAAGAGGCTTGGTACTAAGATGAAGTTGAATATCGCTTTTCATCCCCAAACTAATAGATAAAATGAGAAGACAATTCACACTATGGAAGATATTTTTAGAGCTTGCATGTTGGAATTCAAAGGGAGCTGGGATGAACATTTTCCTCTTATTGAGTTTGCCATAAACAATAGTTATCATGTAAGCATTGGGATGACACCATTTGAGATATTATATGGTAGAAGGTATAAATCACCCATTGGGTGGTTTGATGTCACGACCCGAATAGGGGGCCTAGATGTGATATGGCGAAAAAGGACCCGAATACCCTCGATTAAGCCCTCATAGCATTATCACACTCATCATCGGTTCGGAAACGCGGAAGCTAAGCACATAACACATAAGCTCTAAGGGATTCGGGACTTAGGACTCAAGCTATGCGGACAATATCAGGAATAGGACAATCATGTGTTTACATAGCATGTAACATAATATCTAAGGACAAGGAAAGATAGGATTTCCACCATGGGGGCACACCGGGATCATGGTACTTGCCACATAAGCACATAGTCATTCACAATACCCCATCATTTAAGTCAATATCATAACAAGAGAACATGATCATGGGATAAGCTAAATAACATCATTATTAGATAATAAAGGTTCAACATACGAGCCAAACGTACAAGAGTATAGATTTGTCCAACAATGCCTGTACATAGATGAGCGGGGCCTCGACAAGTTTGAGGCTCACCCTCAAGTCAATAAAAAGTAAATACATAAAAATAAAGTGGTAGATAGACGGTGGCTATTGCCCTTGAACAATAGGGCTCACCACTAGCAAGCCTTCAATAGAGTATCAAGCGTCATCTGGAAGAATATAGATAGCACCCTCGTCCCCTACATTGTTAGAACATGTAGAAAAGAATATGGGTTAGCATAATTAAGCACTAAGTATGCGTGTATGCAATGCATATGACAAGTATAGTATGACCAAGCAACATGTCAAGGGGACAATATACGAAAGGATTGCATGTAGCCAAAGAGTA
>JBCEWC010013053.1:0-15377 GCA_038996855.1 Solanum aculeatissimum | reverse complement strand
GTTGGGCCGGCGTAGGAATAGGGGAAAAAACAAAATTTCAAAATGTGAATTTTTTAAAAAAATAAATTTTTAAGCTTATTTTATTTTTTAAAAAATAGTCTTTTTATTTTTTTGGGGGGGGGGGGGGATGGATAGTGGGGTCGTGGTAGGGATGGAATAAAAAATTTGAGGAAAATGAGTTGATTTGAAAAATATTTAATCCAACCAAACATAAGAAAATTGAAAAACATTTTCCAAAAAATATTTTCCTCCATACCAAACACACCCTAAGGGTAACATTCTCTAAAAAGGTTTATCTAACGAAATGAAGTCATAGTTATCGATGCTTTGAACTATAAATTTTCATTATACAAGTGAAAGGGATAAAAAATTAAAGATTGTCACTCTGAAGGACAAAATTTAAAGAACATTAAAATAAAAGAAATGTATCCATAAACTTAATCCAAAATAGTTAGAATATAATAAAACATTTTAGGTGATGTAAGCCAATTTTTTCAATCATCAAAGGTAAGATCCACCTTGTTTCCTTTGTCATTTCCAACTATCTCTGCACTCTTATATTGTCAAGTTTGGATCTAGATATTTGACGTAATGAAAGTTTTGGATATGTCTTTTTCCTCCGATGTTTGATTTTTAAGAGTTTTGACCTATAATCCTTCTTTAAAGAATGTGATTTCTCTTTCAATTTACATATTTTATTGGTAATTTTGTAATGACCTCGAAAGTCATTTTTAGTATTTTCAATAAATTATCATTTTGTCCTTTCCAAAAGATGTCTTGAGCCATTTCGGGTTGAGTCTAAAAGTTGAATTTCAAAAATCTTGTAAAAAGTTAGAATTTTGCTAAATAATGAGTTTTTAAAGGATTAAAGTTTGAAATTTTGAGTTTTGAGGTCATCTTGAGTTTCGTGTGTCAAAATGCAATTTCGTTGATTTCATCAGCTCTAGAATGTGGAATTTAGTCTAGGAGAACTGAAGAAAATAAATTCAGAGTTAACAGAGATTTTGGACCAAAAGTTGCATTTTTAAGTTGAATTTAAATCTATAGTTTGACTTTGGTCAACATTCGGAGTTCAGAAGCTAGCATCGGAATTCTGACAGTACCAATGTTTACGGATGGTGAAACTAACACTAAAAATGGTCTCGTTGTAATTTTTTAAGTTTCGGAGGGTATTTCGGGTATTTTGAGTTTTAACTAGCTTCTTTGAGTCCTATCGGGTTCTAGGCCAAAAAGGTCTGGAGTTTGAATTTTGATGGTCTCATTGAGTTCAGAATGTCAAATTGATAGGATTTCATATCTCGTTTGTGTTCACGGGATTCCAAATGAATTTCAAGGATCCATTCCAAATTTTGATATAGCTATTGTTTACTGCAATGTAGTGCAGAAAAGTGTGCTCCGCATTCGCAAAGGTTTACTTTCTTATGACCTCTATGTTCGTGGCACATAGGACGTGTTTGCGGAGGTGTTTCTATTTGGTCTTCATGTTCGTGGGCATTGTGTCACATTCATAGAGACTGAGCCGGTTTGACCTCTGCGTTCACAGAGTACTAAGTGACCTGAAACAGTGAGCGTGAGTTAAATTACGGGAATTAAGGGTTTTCACCATTTTTAATATTTCTAAGCTCGATTTTGGAGAGATTTTCAAGGAATTTCAAGACAAAGTTTTTGGGTAACGTATTTCTAACTTATATCTTCAATTTTCATAGATTAATTCATGATTTTAACATCAAAATTTGGGTTTTAAATTGGAAAATTTGGAGTTTTGTTGGATATAGATTTTTGAGAGAAAAATGATTATTTCAAACTCATTTCAAGTCCTTTTTCAAAATGATTTTCACGTTTAGATTTCTTATTACTTGAGAACATTTTCATGTAAAAAATTTTAAATTTAAGGAACTTTTTAAGTAGGAGAATTTTGGACCATTTTGCCCTTTTCACCCGAATTGCTTGATTTTAGTGTCATTAGTTTCGTAATGTAATTGTGATTCTATATTTGACTAGATTGTGTTGATTTAGAGTATCGTAGAAGAAAAAAAGACTTGGATTTGAGTTGATTGAGACGTCAATTAAGGCAAGTGGACTTCTAACCTTTTGTTAAGTATGATTGAACCTTGTATTATCTTATGTGATGGGTTTGGGTGATTTGTGGCATGAAATGGGATAGAATTATACTATTATATGCTTTGATCATAGGATATTAGATAGAGTAATTGTAAATGACAAATAATTGTGGGATTGTGAATACTTATGAACTTGTGGAGTATCTGGTATCTCTTTAAACATATCATAATAGCATAAGCATAATCATAGTCAAAGCATAATACATAATCATAGTATCTCAAACAAGCATATAATATGAGCGTACGATGGAATCCGATATGTCCAACAATGCCTCTACATAAGGTAAGATGGAGCCCACGACATGTCCCAGGCTCACCCTCAAGTCATAAGATAGAAAAGAAATAACATAACATAAGGTAGAGGACGGCGGGTCTTGCCCTTGGAATAAAAGGCTCACCACTAGCAACAATCTAAGATCACTAAGCTAACCGTCCAAAGGTGGATAGATATTGTCTCGGTCCCTACATGGTTAGATCATGTACATGAAGAGTATGGGTTAGTACATATAATGCACTAAGTATGTGGGCATGCAATGCATATGAACATGAAACCTAAAAACAAGTTAGATGGCAAGGGCACATATATAGAAAGGAGAATATAAAAAAGAATAGTATATCAATATGTCGTGAAATCCATGATGCATGCAACACCAAAATACTTACATATAGAGGGGATGTGATCTCAACCGACATATAAGACCAAGTGAGCTACAACTTGGAATCCCAATGTTCACCCTACTTCGAAAGAAAGGGTGATCTACTTGCCAAAGGTAGACCTTACTCCTCCTTATGGGAACACCACCCATTTTGGAGAAATAACCTCACCTTATGGGAACACCACCATTTTCGGAAAGGATTTCCCAAGTCTATTCTCTCACCTTACGAGAAAAACACCCATTTCGGAGAGTACCTTGCCTTACGGGAACAATACCTATTTCAGAAGGTATTTCCATAAACATACCATAATCATACCTTACGTGAACACCACCCATTTCGAAAACAAAACATGAACCTATATTTGGCACATAGTTTCAGAGAAGGGAGTGGGACCCTTGGGGATAGCCCACTTACTACTCCAATCTCATTCAGTGCTAGGTCATCATCCCACAAAAATACATACATATATATATATATACATGCTTTTAGAACGGAGGTTGACTTTCAAATCAATGCAATGCATAGTTGGGCTCAAAAGCCATTATCATAGATAAAGTCTTGTCATATTTAGGCTAAAAGGCCAAACAAGAGTTCAAGTATCAATGCATAGGAGTAGCTCATTCAAGACAAGTACAAGATGGTATAAACACCCAAGGTTGCTCAATAATCCAAGTCAAAACAAGATGTGATCACATTCTAGTCATATCCCATATCGTTCAAAATCAAGTCAAGTCAAGTCAAGGTGGGACTAGCCCATAACAAGAGTTTCATAAAAATCAAGTTTCAAGTATACATATTTCATGAATGATGATGAGAATAGCATGGGAGATTAGAATTCATAATTTAAATTCATAAGAAGAAGAATTCATATGAAATTCATAATTAAATCAAAAATCAAAGCTTAAATATTATCACCCATGCATAATTTTAAAGAGTAAGGGGACATGCATAATTGAACCTTCATAAAACCAATGGAATTCAAACAATTAGGGCTTAATTCACTTTTAAATTAACAATTAAATACAGCCCATACTTCAATTTAATCAAATCAACAATAGATTTAAAGACCCATATTTAAAGTAAGCATAATTTCATAAATCAATTCAAGAAAATAATTTGGGGCTTCAGGGTTGAAAGAAGCTATGAATAAATTTCCACATACCTTAGATAACCAAGAAGAATGAAGAAGGATTTGAATTGAGAAGAAGAAATCCCTCCTTAAATCCTCAATTGAATCTTAAACCTCAAGACTAGTAGAGAGTATTTTAGGATTTGAATTTGAGAGTTTGAATGAGGAATGAGAGTAAGTGAGAGTGTATAATCTGATTTGGGTGCTTAGGATAGGTATAAAGGTCATAAAAGACCTTGAGAATGGGTAAAATTATCAAAAAGACCTCAATAAAATGCAGCTTGAAATTTTAACCCGTAGTTCTCATGGACGGTTTCACGGGTCGTGAGCCTCTTCACGGGTCGTGAGGCTCACTGACTTAACACAGGCAGTCCCTTCAAAAATAGGCATATTCTTTTACTCCAAACTTATAATTGAGTGAAACTAGTTTTGTTGGAAAGCTAACTCAAAGAGCTTCAATTTTTTAGGTCATGGTTATCCCAATTCTACCCGTGCTAAGAGATATGACCATTTAAAGTCAGTACTTCAACTAAACGTCAAGCAAAACTTAACCAATGTGATTTCCTTGAATACGGACACTCAGGAATGACTCATGAAGCTCATTAGCCAACCATGGTAGGTTCAAATTAGATTTTAATCAACTTCACAAGGTCCTAAAATTTTTGGGTTGTTACATCATCTCCCTCTTGGGAACATTCATCGTCGAATGGGCTAGAACAAGGCTTGAAAGGCTAGATTTAAACAAGAAACATCTTAACAAGTAGACAAAATGCATAGACCATTTCTTGAAAAAATTTCAAGTCATTAAAACTCATGTCAAAATATTATTTAAGCCATTCCAAAATATATTTAAATTTTTTTTATGCACATGTATGCATGTCATGTCATGAAACTCAAGGGGTTAAAGAATTAGGACTATTCGAAATGGAAAGAACCTTAGTACATTAGGCTTGAGTAGATTGGAAAAGATAGGGTATTACCTCATCATGTCTGACTCCGCTTCCCACATAGCATTCTCCATACGTTAATTCCTCAAAAGTACCTTAATCGAGGCCACATCTTTGTTACGAAGCCACTTCAATTGCCTATCCTAAAATTTCATTCGGAACTTCATCACAAGTCAAGTTCCTCTAAGCTTCAACACCTTCCAAAGGCACAACCGACCTAAAATCATGAATCAACTTCCCTCAAATGTTGATATGTCTTGGTGGATCTCGAGTTTGTAGAATAACTAGAGTTGTGACCTCCACTCATGACCACCGCTGTAAGACCATCAATATCCAACACACACAACCGACTTTGATACCGAAGCATACTATCTCCCCCCGGGAGAAAACCTCCACCTTCCTAACGGCAACCAATCCATTCTGAGAGTAACATCAAAATCAAACATCTCAAGTTCCACAACACCACGAGGAAGGACTTTATGCAAGACAGAGATAAGACAACCCAATAGACCATTTGAGAAACAATAGACTCTCCCATGGGAGTAAAAACTGAGAAAGGCTCCCTCAAAAATTCAGGACTCACACCAAGCCTAATAGTCAAAAGGGGAATCACAAGAGATAAATTTACACCTGGCTCAAGCAAAGCATAAGCATCAAATCAAAAACTTTTAACATACCAGTCACTACATCTGAAGTCTCTTCCACTTCCTGTTGAGCGTGCAAGGCATATAACCTGTTATTCCTAGGAGCACCTCCTTGTTGATATTTTTGTTGTTCTTGATCCTTCTTAGCAACCTTGGGACAGTCAGTAATTTTGTGGCCCTTATCACCACATCCAAAACAAGCACCTGGACCCCTCAAGCATACACCAAAATAATTTTTCCCACACCTACCACACTAAGGTTGTAATGGTTCACCTTCGACTTGTGGCCTTGGAGGAGGCACTCTAGCATTAAAAACCCTTGAATTAGAACCTTGGCCCAGCTAAAAATGATTAAAATCACCACTACTCCTAGAGTTTTGGGACCCACCATCATATCAGGCCCTCTTAGAATAATTCACCCACATCTCCTTGAGCTTTTCTCCCTCAATATGTTCAGCATAAGTCATAAGCTTGGAAATGTCCATATCTCAAATAAGCATAACCGTATGACACTCCTTCACAATCAAATCAGAGACCCCAGAAATAAACTTGTGCATTCTTGCACGGGGGTCAGCCACTAGCTAGGAGCATACTTTGAGAGCTCTGTGAACCTAAGGGCATATTCCCTCACACTCATACCACCCTGCTTGAGGTTGATAAATTATGTCATCTTGGCCTTTCTAAGCTCAAGAGAGAAGAAATAGTCCAGAAACGAAAACTTAAACTCTTCCCAACCAATCCCATAATCACCAACCCTCTCCATCAACCATTGAGTATACCATACTTGAGCCACATCATTCAACTGATAAACAGCTAGTTCAGCTTTCTCTTCTGAAGTCACCCTCATAATATTCAACACCTTAGAGAGTTCATCAATGAAGTCTTAGGTATCCTCCTTAACGTTTGCACCATAGAATTCTGGAAGATTCATCTGGGTGAAATCTCTTACTCTAGCAGCCGGAGTTGGAGCATGAGAAGGAGGAATGGCCTGCCTAACCTAATTGGTCACCACTTAAGAAAGCATGGCAATAACAGTCTTGAACACATCATGAGTAACTGGATCTACCATAGGCTCTTGAGGGACTTGGTTCTCATTAATCGGGGCCTCTCTGGATAGAGTATCTCTTCATGGAGACATCTTCTGAAAGGGTTACAAGAACACCATCAAAATGAGAAAATTCCTAAAACATCGACATAGCCTACCACTCATAGGTATGGTGCACAACACACCCATGAATAAGACTCTACTTGACGTGGCATGTTGGACTCTAACGATCATTTATAAACCTAGATCTTTGATACCATCTTTGTCATGAATCGAGAGTAGGGCCTAGATATGACATGGTAAAAGAGAACCTGAAAGTCCTCGATCAAGCCATCTTAGCATCATCTTACACATCATTAGTTTGGAAGTTCGTAAAATAACAAGAAGCACATAATTCTAATAGGGCTTTGGACTCAAGCTATGGGGATGTCATTGGAAAGGGATTTGCATGGATCACATAGCACATAACAAGTATGTTCTAAGGAGTGGGTAAGTATCACTCACGCTTGGGGACAAGAAGGGACTTGGGACTTTCCACATAAGCACATTCTCTTTAAACATATCATAATAGCATAAGCATATTCATAGTACAAGCACAATACATAATCATAGTATCTCAAACAAGCATATAATATGAGTGTACGATAGAATTTGATATGTCCAACAATGTCTCTACATAAGGTAAGACGTGGGAAACGACATGTCCTGAGCTCACCCTCCAGTCATAAGATAAAAAATAAAAAACATAACATAAGGTAGAGAAAAGTGGGTTTTCCCCTTGGAATAAAAGGCTCACCACTAGCAAAAATCCAAGATCACCAAGCTAACCGGCCAAAGATGGACAGATATTGTCTCTGGTACCTACATGGTTAGATCATATACATGAAGAGTATGGGTTAGTACATAAAATGCACTAAGTATGCGGGCATGTAATGAATATGAACATGAAACCTAAAAATAAATCAGATAGCAAGGGCACATATATACAAAGGAGAATATAAGAAAGAATAGTATATCGATATGCCGTGAAATCTATGATGCATGCAATACCAAAATACATACATATAGAGAGGATGTGATCTCAACCGACATATAAGACCAAGTGAGCTACAACTTGGAATCCCAATGTTCACCCTACATCGAAAGAAAGGGTGATCTATTTGCCAAAGGTAGACCTTAGTCCTCCTTACGAGAACACCACCCATTTCGGAAAAATAACCTCACCTTATAGTAACACCACCCTTTTCAAATAGGATTTCCCAAGTCCATTCACTTACCTTACGGGAACAACACCTATTTCAGAGAGTACCTTGCCTTACAGGAACAACACCCATTTCGGAATGGATTTCCATAAACATACCATAATCATACCTTACGGGAACACCATCCATTTCAAAAATATAACATGAACCTATGTTTTGCACATAGTTTGAGAGAAGGGAGTGGGACCCTTGGGGATAACCCACGTACTACTCTAATCCCATTCGATGCTAAGTCATTATCTCACAAGAATACATACATATATATATATATATATACACACATGCTTTCAAAATAGAGGTTGTCTTTCAAATCAATGCAATGCATAGTTGGGATCAAAAGACAAATCATAGATAAAGTTTTTTCAAATTCAGGCTAAAAGGACAAACAAGAGTTCAAGTCATAAGTTCAAGTATCAATGAATAGGAGTAGCTCATTCACGACAAGTATAATATGGTGTAAATACGCAAGGTTTCTCAATGATCTAAGTCAAGACAAGATGTGATCACATTCTAGTCATATCCCATGTTGTTCAAAATCAAGTCAAGTCAAGGTGGGACTAGTTGTAACGACCCAAAAAATTTTAAATATCATAATGGTTGGTCAAGGTTAGTGTTGAACTGGTCATGGTTAAATTTTTGTATCCATGGGTTGTATTTAAGAAGCCGGATTTAAGGGAATCATTTTGGTGGTAAAGTTGTAAGGTCGGTTAGGTAGTGGACTTTGAAAAGACATATCTTTTGGTACGGGATGAACTGGGTGAGCTGTTATCTATCAAATCAAACCTCTTTGATTTATATTTACAATGTAACTGGTTTCACTCAATTCAGAGTTTGGATGTTAAAGTTATGGCTCTTGCAGTGAGACTACCCGTAATTGGAAGTATGCTGGAAAAGGGTTTCGGAATAGGGTCTAAGTGTAGGAACACGGACCGTTTGGTGGTCCACGGTTTGTGGGGGTGCTCGTGGGTTGGTCCAGTGTTCTCCTAAGAGTTGGGGGCCAAGACATGGACCAAGTATGGTCCCACGGACCACCTCACGGTTCGTGTAACCCTTCACGGCCCATGAGAGGTCCCGTGACGTGATCCAGAAATGTGGCCACAATTCGGGGCTAGACTCTGGACCAAGTGATGCTCCACAAACCAGTACACAGTCCGTGTGCAGCTACACAATCTGTGAAGACCCTCGTGAAGTGATCCAGAAAGTCCCCCGAGTGTTCAAGCCAAAGTCGAGGTTAAGTGAAGCCTCACGGGCAGGTTTACGGCCCGTGAACATTTTTACGGCCATTTTCAGCCTTCCATGAAGCACTGTGTTTAGTGATCTAGTACATTTCATTAATGGTAAATTCATAATTTAATTAGATCCTATGCCCCTTTTAGCCTTTTTAATGTCTTCTAATACCCCTAAATCAAACCCTAATTCCATTTCATACATTCTAACACTCCTCAATTCATTCTAAAATTCTTTCAATCCTCTTGACCTCCATTGATGAAAGCTTGAAGAATTCCGGGGAAAATCATCTTTGTTGAAAAATCATTCAATTCTATTGACTAATCTCAAGGTATGTGGGATTGATTCATAGATTCCCTTTCATCCATGAATACCCAAGAACCCTCCTCTTTAAATTATGATTTTAAGCTTTATTTAATGTTGGGTTCTTTAAATTTTGAAGTATTTAATTGAATTGAGTGTTGGGCTATAGAATCTTGGTGATTTAAAGTTGATTTAAGTTTGGATTCTATGAAGGTTAAATAGATTTGATGAAGGTCAAGTTATGCATGTCCCCTTTACTCTTGAACTATGCATGGGTAGTGCTTTAATGATGATTTAAGTGTTGATTTAACTTGAATTTCTTATGGATTACTCTTGATTGGAATTTAAAGTATGAATACTAGTGTCCATGTTATTCTCATTGTTATTCATGGCATTTGCATGCATGATCAAAGATTTTGCATGAAGGTTTTGATGTGGGCTAACTCTCAAACATGTTTATGACTATGATTTTGAACAAGTATGGGTTATGGCAAGAATGTGATCACATAATGTCTATGATATGGCTCTTTTAGCAATATGGGTTTTTACACCAATATGATATGGCAAGTATGGAGCTACTCTTATGCATGAAGTTTGACATAAAAGTGTATTTGGCTTTTAGCCCATGAAGCACGATTACAAAATATATTTGACTCTTGGTAAGGATGCATAAGAGTAATGAAAGTGATTTGGCTTTAAGCCCAAGTATTGCATGATTTGATGTTCAAGTGTCAAGTTTCCAATTTAAAAGCATGTATATGTATATGTATTCTTGTGGGATGATGACTTAGTACCGAGAAGGATTGGCGTAGTAAGTGGGCTATCCCCAAGGGTCCCACTCCTTTTTCGAAACTATGTGCCAACATAGGTTGCTATCGAAATGGGAGGCCCGTAAGGTATGATTTGATATGATATATTATGTATATCCTTCCGACATGATCGGATCGTAAGGAAGGTGGCCATCATACCAAAATGGGAGGCATGTAAGGTGTGGTGTAGATTACCTTTGGCAAGTAATCTTCTTTGATCCGATGGAAGGCCTCATCGAGCAGGTTCATTTTGTAGCTTACACGAGTTTGGATGTCGGTTATGGTTCCATCCCCTCTATACTATAAGCATTATGGCATTTCATGCATCATGGTCATCATGGCATATTGATATATTATTCTTTCTTATATTCTCTTCTATCTATATGCCCTTGTCATGTAGGTTGTTATAGGTTCATGTGCACACGCATTTACATTCTCGCATACTTAGTGCTTTATTGTGGTAACCCATACTCTTTGTCTACATGTACTAATGATGTAGGGACCAGTGACGACTTATATCTACCGTTGAATGATAAGTGATCTCCTTGAAGCTAATTGCTTATGGTGAGCCCTTTATTCTAGGGCAATACCTACTTTTCTCTTCCTTGTATTGTTTTACTTTCTTTCTTTATGACTTGAGGGTGAGCCCGGATTATGTCGAGGCCCCGCTCTATCTATGTAGATGATATGTTGGACATGTTAGACTTTTGCACGTTATATTATGCTTATTTGGGATGTTATGTCTATATGAATTTGTTTATGGAAATGATATTCCAGTTTTGCTTATGATTATTTTTTTGGGCTTGTGAATGTTGGGTATGTGCTTATGTGAAAAGTCCCCTAACCCGGTATGCCTCCATAGCTTGAGTCCTACATACCCGCCCCTTAGAAATACTTGTTATGTATTATGTGATTCATGCTCATCCCATTCCCGGCAACACCCTCATAGCTTGAGTCCAAAGCTCTATTTACCTTAGAATTATGTGTTATGTGTTTACTTTTCTGAGCTTCTGAACCGATGATGTGTGTAATGATGCTATGATGGCTTGATCGAGGACTTGTTGGTTCTCCTTCGCCATATTACACCTAGGCCCCACCTCTGGGTCATGACAAAGATGGTATCAGAGCACTAGGTTTGTAAATAATCCTCAGAATCCAACATGCCGCGTCAAGTAGAGTCTTATTCATGAGTGTGATGCGTGTCATGGATATGAACGGGAGGCTATGATGATATTTTAGGAATTTGTCTCATTTCATTATTTTCCTATATCGTGTTGTGAGCTATTATGATAAACTCCCTAAACTCTTAGTATTCTTGTCGTTCTTTCAGAATATGCCTCCTAGAAGAGCTCACTTCCCCCGTCAGGCTGCCAACTATGAGGAACAAGACCCTCGGGCACCGGTAGAGGAGCAAGTGTCTCATGTAGAATTTAGGAATGTGGTGTCTATGTTAGCCCAAGCAGTGGCTAACCAAGCCCGGCCAGTAATTCTCGCAATGGTTGGTACTCTGGCTTCTAGGATGAGGGATTTCACCCGGATGAACCCTCTGGAGTTCTTGGCTCAAAAGTGGACGAGGATGCTCAAGAGTTCATTGATGAACTCACTAAAGTGTTGATCTTTATGGGGGTTAGTTCTGAGGAGAAGGCTGAGTTGGTTGTATATCAATTGAAAGATATGGCCCAGGTGTGGTATAACCAGTGGCTAGTTGAGAGGATGGTTGATGTCAAGGTTGGGTGGGAAGAGTTCAAAATGGGCTTCCTTGAACGATTCTTCCCTCTTGAGATTAGAGAGGCCAAAATGACCGAGTTCATCAATCTTCGACAGGGTGATATGACTATGAGGGATTATTCTCTCAAATTTACTAAGCTCTCTAAATATGCTCCCATGCTTGTATCTGACCCTCAGGAAAGAATGCGTAAGTTTATTTTGGGTGTCTCAAATTTAGTGGTAAAGGAATATTGTACGGCTATGCTTATTCGAGATATGGACATCTCAAGACTTATGACTTATGCCAAGAAAATTGAGGGCAAAAAGCTTAAGGAAAGGAAAGTGAGTGAAGCTAAGAGGGCCCGGTTTGATGGTATGTTCTCCAACTCCAAGAGTGGTGGTGGGTTTGGCCGATTCCATCAAGGTCAAGGTTTAAATATGAGGTTTGTTAATCCAAGGGTGCCTCCTCCTAAAGCGCAAGTTGTGGGTGGTCCCCGAATTTCTCGTTATAGCCAATGGGGTGGTAATCACGTGGGTGAATGTAGGAAAGTTATGGGTGCTTGCTATGGGTGTGGTAGTTTGGACCACAAGATCTCTAATTATCCAAAGAATAGGTTATCAAGGGAAATCAAAGGCTCCGGTTGGTGGTGCTCCTAGGAACAATAGGTTTTATGCTCTTCATGCCCTCCATGAGATGGAGAAAGCTCCCGACGTCGTGACTAGTATGTTAAAAATCTTTGATTTTGATGTTTGTACTTTACTTGATCCGGGTGCAAATTTAAATTTTGTGACTCCTCTGTTGGCTGTTAAATTTGGTTTGAATCATGAAACTATAAGGGAACCTTATTCGGTGTATACTCTCGTGGGTGAGTCTATTATTGCTCGAAAGGTGTATCGGGGTTGTCCTGTCACTGTGTTGCATAAAGTGTTCCTCGGTGAACTTGTAGAACTTGAGATGTATGACTTTGATATTATTCTGGGGTTGAATTAGTTGTATGCATCATATGCCTTGGTTGATTGTAGAACTAGGCAAGTCAAATTCCAAGTTCCTAATGAACCCGTGTTGGAGTGGAAGGGTAGTGATTCTGTGGTTAAGGGTCGGTTTTTTTCCTACCTCAAAGTCAGGAAGATGATTGGTAAGGGGTGCATTAATACATTGTGCGGGTTAGAGATGTGGAGGGTAAGTCACCTAAGCTTGAATCGTTTTCGGTGGTTAATGAGTTTCCTAATGTGTTTCCCGAGGACTTGCCCGATATTCCTCCCGATAGAAAAGTGGATTTTGGTATAGACCTCTTTCCGGATACTCAACCTATTTCTATCCCTCCTTATCGTATGGCCCCAGCAGATTTGAAGAAATTAAAAGATTAGTTGAAAAATTTGTTAGAAAAGGGTTATATTAGGCCGAGCATTTCATCTTGGGCTTCTCCCATGTTGTTTGTGAGAAACAAGGATGGGTCTATCTGAATGTGTACTGACTATCGGTAATTGAACAAGGTGACCATTAAGAATAGGTACTCGTTGCCTAGAATTGATTATTTATTCGACCAACATCAAGGATATACTCACTTCTCCAAAATAAATCTCCGCTCGGGTTATCACCAATTGAAGGTGAGGGAGTGTGGCATTCCCAAGACACCCTTTCGGCCTCTTTATGGCCACTTTGAGTTTGTGGTGATGTCATTTGGGTTAACTAATGCTCTGGCAATGTTTATGTACCTTATGAATTGGGTGTTTAAACCATTCCTTAATAATGTTATGGTAGTCTTCATCGATGACATCTTGATTTACTCCCGTAGTGAGCAAGAGCATATGGATCACTTAAGATTGGTGCTTCAAACATTGAGGGAAAAACAATTGTATGCCAAGTTTAACAAGTGTGAGTTTTGGTTGGGAGAAGTTTCTTTCCTTGGTCATGTGGTGTCCGATGATGGCATTAAGGTTGATCCTAAGAAAATTGAAGTGGTGAAGGATTGGCCTAGACCGTTGACTCTTTCGGATATTCGAAGCTTCGTTGGTTTGGCCAGCTAGTATAGAATGTTTGTTGAAGTATTTTCCTCTATAGCATCTCCATTGACTAAGTTGAATCAAAAGAAGGCTAAATTTTTATGGTCAAATGAATGTGAAAAGAGTTTTCAAACTTTGAAGGACTGACTTACATTGGCTCCGATTTTGACTTTGCCAAACGGGTTAGATGGATTTGTGGTATATTGTGATGCATCGCATATTGTTTTGGGTTGTGTTCTTATGCAACATGGTAAGGCGATAGCTTATGCATCCCGATAATTAAAAGTGCATGAATAAATTTATCCAACCCATGATCTTGAATTGGCGGTGGTGGTGTTTGCCTTGAACATTTGGCGATATTATTTATATAGGGTTCATGTGGATGTCTTCACCAATCACAAGAGTTTACAATATGTGTTCACCCAAAGGGACCTTAATTTGAGACAAAGGAGATGGTCGGAACTCCTCAAGGATTATGATATGAGCGTCCTTTATTAACCCGGCAAAGCTAATATGGTGGCGGATGACCTTAGTAGGCTCTCCACAGAAAGTGTGACTCATGTGGAAGAAGGGAAAAAGGAGATAGTAAAAGATGTACACCGTTTAGCTAGATTGGGTATGAGGTTAGCCAAATCCGACAATGGTGAAATTCTTGTTCAAGGTGGATCCGAGTCTTCCTTGGTAGTTGATGTTTAGGCAAAACAAGACCTAGATCCTTCCTTGGTAGAGTTGAAGAAGTTGGTTGCCAATGAAATGATTGAGGTTTTCTCCCAAGGTGGAGATGGTGTGCTACAGTACCAAGACTGTTTATGTGTTCCAGATGTTGATGGCTTAAGAGTGATCATCATGAAGGAGGCTCACAATTCTCAATATTCTATTCATCCAGGATCTACCAAAATGCACCGAGATTTGAGAGAGTTGTATTGGTGGCATGGTATGAAGAGGGATATAGCCAAGTTCGTGTCGAAATATCCTAATTGTCAACAAGTAAAAGTGGAGCATCAAAGGACCAGTGATTTGATACAAGATATTGAAATTCCTACTTGGAAGTGGGAAGGTGTGAACATGGATTTTATAGTTGGGTTACCTCGTACTCGTAGACAATTCGATTCCATATGAGTTATGGTTGATAGAATGACTAAGTTGGCTCACCTTTTACCGGTTAAGACTACCTATAGTGTCGAGAAGTATGCTAAGGTGTATATTTGGGAGTTGGTGAGATTGCATGGTATACCGAGGTATATTATATCGGATTGTGGTACTCAATTCACTTCTCACTTTGGGAAGTCTTTTTAAAAGGGACTTGTTACTAAGGTCAAGTTGAGCATCGCATTTTACCCTCAAATCCATGGGCAAGCCGAAAGAATAATTCAAACTTTGGAAAACATGTTGAGGGCTTGTGTGTTGGAATTCAAAGGAAATTAGGATGATCATCTACCGCTCATTAAGTTTTCCTACAACAATAGCTTCCATGCTAACATTGGTATGGCTCCATTTGAAGCTTTGTATGGTAGGAGATGTAGA